>KK502595.1:79430-102945 GCA_000688735.1 Glossina austeni
CATACAATGACTGACGTGGAAATTGATATGATTTTCTTATCTCATAAAAGTGTTCCAAACGTTGTACCAGCACCACCCAAGCAATTTTTATCAGTAAGCTGTAAAAAATTAAATTCGTCCCTTTTAAATGTAGGTCTATCAGTGTGGTTATGTTGAAAGTATATTCAGACGGAATATATTGTTTTTGCCAATCACGTTCTTGTTTAAGATGGAACTGCACCAGAAAAAAGAATTTTCCGCGATTCCAGCCATTTGTCGTTGCAAATTGTTATTTTAAGTCGTTAAATAAAAGAATCCTTCTTTAGGTAAGTTACGCTGGAGGGAGAACAGTTGATAAAGGTGGCGAATTAACTCCAACTCAGGTGAAAACTCCGCCAACTATTTCTTGGGATGCTTCAGATAACACATTCTATACAATTATACTAACTGACCCCGATGCTCCCAGTCGCAAGAATCCAACAAATCGTGAATATCAACATTGGGTTGTCACTAATATACCGGGAAACGCTATCGATAAAGGTGAAGTCATAACAGCGTACGTAGGTTCGGGCCCGCCAGAGGGAACAGGCTTACATCGTTACGTATTTTTACTGTACAAACAGCCGATGAAAATGAAATTTGACGAGGAGCGTATACCTAAGAACAGCGGCAGGGGGCGTGCCCGCTTTAGTGCGGCGAAATTTGCTAAGAAACATAAAATGACTGAATTAGTGGCTGGTAATTTCTTTCAAGCTCAGTGGGATGATTACGTACCGACTGTGCATAAACAACTAAAAGGATAAGTTTTGGAATATTTCCTATTCGCATATGTTTTATTAACTTGATCAGTATTGTATACAATTGACTGAATAAAAATTGAATGTGACTTTTAGTGTTGATTTTCATATGCTTTCCTTATCTCAGTCTAGTTCTTTCATTATAATCAATGAGTAATCATCCATCATATTGAGCATTATAGAAATTCGCCGCTCTAGGCTTACTCATTAAATGATACCTTGTTGTAAAATTTCGCGTCGAAAAATGTGCACGTCCTTCGATGCTGCTGTACGGTGTATATCACGGCCTCAGAGAATTGCAATCATTTCGGCTGCTGGTATAATAAAAAAACATAGAGGTGGAAACCGCTGCGTCCATTTTTTTAGGCTTTACCGAAAGTTTTTTTTGAGGCAAAGCAAACGAGTTCACTAAATATTTATATCATTAAATGACAAATTTAGGCAGCACTACACTCCTTCATAATTAAAAAAGGTATGTAATCTTTTCACTTAGTGAACGTACTTTGGAGAATGGTTTCGAATATTTTGCTTTGTTTCTTTTGCTTACTTTAACATAAGTTTGTTTGTGGCATGGACAAATTTCTCATATATCCTCTTGGCCTGAAGCTGCTGGCTGTTCTACAATTTCGAATAAATTTTATATCCAACAATTGATAATTTTGCAAAGGCATTGATCGCATTAAGATGTCTTAGGGTAAACGTATTTTGTTTCGAATATTTAACCTCTTTGATAAGACGAAGTTACAATTTTTTTATGCATTTTTTCTGGACTTGACGTGGAGATCAGATAGGGATCCTATCCTATATTTAATAAGGAACACAATTCCTACGACATTCTTTAGGTGATTTATTGAGAAAGGAGACTTAACTTACAGACTTGAATCACAACGTTATACATTAGTGACCGAAAAAGAGAGGGAATATCGCACCTGGTCCTCTCCGAAATAGAGTATCAAACAGGTTCATCAAATAGAAATCACAAATGGACAGATGGCGGGAAAGATTTTCTTTTAATCGTACGTTTCGCTTAGTTGTTAATTAAGAACAAGTTGTGTGTGCAAATGAACGCATTCTGCTGACGCAAGTTAAACACCGCTCTCCAGTCATGCTTGACGTCCACTATCAATCCATTATTATATGTACATAATAATTTGCATCTTTAAATTTGTATTTTGTAGTTCAACACGCGAGATTATATTATGGCTTCTGCTTCTATAATATAATTACAACGTATACGTACTGTACATGCCTGCATGTGTGGGTGAATGGCTTAAGAAAAAACAATTTCTATTTAATGCGAGACTTTACATTCGAAATTCTCGTAATTATGTTGAATTTTTTAGATTTACTTATAATTTCATATAAGAAAGTTTGAAAATAACGCTGCAATGGTGCACGTAAGGTATGGTTGAGAGCTGCAGAGAGCTTTTAAAGTGTAGTTTAGATTCTTAATTAAGATCTTAAGGTTAACAGAGGTCTTCGGCTGATTTGGGGATGTCCATCCGTCAGTCCGTTTTATATTGTGCTAAACGTCCAATTTTCACATGGGTTTTATAAACCCTTTCCAGCAAGTACTCTTGCAATAATTTCGACTTTGAAAATATTTACTAGACTCATGTCAGCATAGTGTAAGGCGTGTATCAGTGTGAAGTGTAGGAGGAATGTTATTCTAATTAACGGGTTCAAATGTTGGCCTGTGGGATTTCAGATGTCTTCCCAGGCCGAAGCTTATTCCGTTGTTCAATATTTCCTCTAATTCTCAATTGAAACAATCTGTTATGTTTAACCTCGAGATCTGCGAAGACAGTGTTGTCCACGGCACAAGGCGCTTGTACCTATTATTATGCGTACAATCAAATAGAAAATTGGTTAAAAAACCAATTCAATCCAATGTCAAGCCAATCAAATTAGGTTTTGATATGCAGTGGCAGTTACTAACAGACTAAACAAATTGTCTATAGAATGTTTGTTTTATTATCTACCTTCTTAAAAGCGAAATTAAATAATGTGTTAGTGCAGCCAGGACTTAATTATCAACAACAACGCGGCTCTTTCAATTTTCTGAATAACAAATTAGCAGATTTTTTAAAATGCAAACAACTAATCATTTCTTTAAGTTGTTTGCAAATTGCTGCTACCTCTTTCTCTGGAACCTTTTTAAAGGCAATTAACTACTTTTTCTGAAGTCCAGCTTATGACTTTCTAAGTCGGTTAGTTCTTTACTTAATTTAATTTAGTCTCTTCCCGTCAGGGTAGCATATAACCATCCATTGAATGTAATTATAAAATGCCAAGGGGAAGTGGACCGTAGGAGTTCTTAATAACTCGCCCTAAGACATGTTGCGCTAGTGGAGAATGCATACTATTTCGTAGTTTATTCAAGATGGGTCACAAACATTATTTTCATCTTTTTGGCTTTATATGATGGTCAGAGTGTTTATTTTGTGATTATTTATTTTTTTCAACGTTTTCCGTTCTTACAATATTCGAAAATTCTTATATCAATTTGCTTTAAAGCGTTGATTACAGTTGCAAAGTTGGCAACGTTTAGAAAATTGCGGGAAAAAAGACTCTTACGGGTTAAAACCTAATTGTGCGTACAATTGGGGAACATAATTGTCGTATTGCGATTGGTAAAAATTGCCAGCAATTGGTTGACCAAGTTTATACTTTCGAGCAAATTTCAGTGTTGAAAATCCAGATCGACCTCTCGTACTATTGTTGTATAAAAGGGGCTCAATAAAATTTAGCTTTTCGGGTTGTTTGTATAGCAGGAAGACATAGCGGTGCAAACCAGTCTCTTTCGGTGGCCCGGAGCCAACATAAGCCGTTAACACTTCACCTTCATTTAAAGTCTTATCGGGAATATTGACGACCATCCAATGTTGCCATTCACGTAATTGATGTTCGCGACGTGAGGGCGCATCAGGATCTGTCATAATTAAGGTGTAATAAGCATTAGTTTCTCCATTCCATTCAACCACAGGCTCATCTTTCGTCTGGGTTGGCGTCAATTCCGCACCCAAGTTTACCTCTTTCTTATTATTATAAGTGATCTATAAAAAAGGAAAAGATATATTTTATAAACTGGGAGTAGTTTTCCTGCTTTTTCGGAAAAATTTTTTTTCTTCTCTCGCACTTTCAAGAAATCTTTAGGTCCTTTATCGATCACATCTGGTATAATCTGATGATCCTTCATGACTTTTTCTACATCAGTTTCTTCGCCTAACACATTACTGGAACGGATTAGTAGCAGAAATACCAAACATATTCTACTCATTTTATCTACGACCTATTAATGTTCTGCGGTGGCTAAGCAATCTTTTGTGAACGACTAGCAAACTTCAACTGAAATGTTATTCGTTGACACACTCTTAAAATATGGATTAACACATAACCGAAAAGCTTTCGAAAATTGAATCGTTTGTTAAGAATTTATTTTAAAAGCAATTTGCCAAACATTTGCCTTATCTCGACCCTGGACAGCTGAAGATATTCTAGGCTTGTTTTTCTCTTTGTAACAACTAGAAATACGGATCAGAAATTTCGCAAATTTCTTGTGTTCTTGATTAGCTTAAGAATTCAAGATGACTTGGAGTCGATATTAGTAATTGATTGCCATGGATCACGATTTGAAACGAACGTATTGTACCGAAAAGAAATACTGTCAATATTTTACAAACTAGAGCAGACGTCCATTTAATATAGAAAGCAAATGTTCAATAGAGGCGTGTTAATAGTTTCTGGCCATCATTTAGTGATTGCCAGGAGGGGAGAGTTGTTTCTGTTTTTGTTTTTTTTAAGAAGAATTGCTGCAAGTGTTGAGAGAACTGCTGGGCTGATATGGACTGTATGCCGAATAATGACCTTTAGTTCGTAGGCTCCCAACTGTTGAGAACTGCCATCTGCAAGCGAATGCAACATGGGCAGCATAGTCATCTTCGTTCATTTCCACCTTAAAACAACAAACACTGTTTTAAGTGTGATAGAGATGTTCCCATCTCAAAGTTTTGCAAAGCTAAGGGGACCAGGTGCCTTAACTGTGGCAAGATCCCTAAGTGTACTGACAAATGCGAAATGATCTGATAATCTTTAGCGGCAGCGGCATAGTTATTGTAAAATTTTGCCTTCTCTGAGAGAAAGACATTTTGTACATGCTGAGAGTAATAAATTCAATTTCTGAGCGTAAAAAAATTATAAGAAGTGAGAAAAAATATTGTGCATTTTATTGTAGCATTTTGCGCACACATTAAAATAGGTGCATAGTGGCATATTTTTTAATTTTTTTAATTTTTAAGATCAAAATACAACATTTTGGTGTCGCTTTTATATATTGGCCTTAGCATATCATTCGCACAATTTTTCTGTTATCCATATGTATTTCTTGGAAGTAATCATTGCTTTTTGTTATCTGGACATATAAGCCACAAGTTTTATTTCCTTAGTCCACCCTAACTCAACATCCAAAAAAAAAACCTTTTTTCTATACAATTTCGCAGGAGACATGCCGGTCTTTATTTCCTCACTTATTCTCCTCAACTGGGAGACGTCTAGTGAAACGTCCACAACGACGTCAAAATATGCGAAATACTGAATTTCCGGATTTTGCATATTATAATGCACACAAATGTTGTCAAGAGGTGCACGAACATTGCAAATTTTCCCATGCTTGGATCTTATTGTTTTCCACACTTCAATGAAAATACGCCATCGACCTTGAAAAGTATAAAAACTTAATTTACATTAAATATCAAGAATATTCAATCATCATTTTTGCACAACAACAAGTTACGTACCACCAGGAGTACCTATATGTAGAACCACTTCTTTGTGTTGATATTAATACCTCAACGAATCCATGCCGCGCAGTTTTTTTCTATTTCTTGTGTCATATCTGATACAACAACAAACATGGTGCTCTGTTCAACACTTAAGCAAACATCGCTGCCATCCACTCGACAGCCTCCTGACCGCAACAACTCCAAATAAGGGCTAAGCGGATCCCTAGAGGCATATAGGTTCTTCTTATCGCATTGCTCAGATCAACTTGCCTTGCTATCAACGGCCTCCTTTGACAGGTGAAAATTTTGAAAAAACCTGTATATTAAGTTACGTTCTTCACAAGTACATAAAATCATTTACTTACAAATTTTCGGATAACGTAAAAGGATATGAAGCATCGCGCCGAATCAATGCTAACCCAAAACAACCAATATTAATGCAAAGCAATTGTTTACGGCGGTTTTGGCAATTTTGAAAAAGCGTTTTGTCGTACCTATTGTGCGTACACATACTTAAAAAGGTCGAAAATGAAGCCTAGTTAGCATCATGCATAAGTAGTGCTCAGTACACTGAAACACCAACTAACCATATGATATTGTTTTGTTTTGATAAATACAGCCCTGTTTTGTCTGTGAGTGGCAAACAAGAAGCTATAGAAGTTTGCAAAAATTTGCTTCAGCGCGAAAACGAGCAATCAATTTAATTTTAGTAGCTCGTACGTGAAGCAAAAGCCGTAATTTACTTTCGCGCTTAATAGATTCATTGTAAAAATTACATTTAGCGCAGAAGCCAATATTAAAATAGTTCCTTCCCCTTTGAAGCAAGTAATTTATCCACATTTTGATGATGCTTTGACTTGTCAGTGAGATTTTGCTTTTACATTAGTTTGATTAACGAAAGCTGGTCATTTTTTAAGTGTCAAATTTACACCTAGGTATTTGTGAATAACGGTAGTTTTAAAAATCGTTGGAGTTTCTTACAGCATTTATTAAAAAGACGAGAATTTTTATTAAATATCATAAAAATAAATTATACGATTTATTAGGAGTGGAATCGGCTTTGCTAGTGGATGCCCATGGATGAAATCAACGATTTTTTTGATTTTTCCAAAGACTTTGTGCGGCGGACAGTGCCTCGTGGTTGCGTATCAGGTCAGTGCCTTCAATTTATAACATTTGGAGTTCAGAAATGTTTTTTCTCTTGACCGTATTTCCTTTGTTTATGACGCATTTCGTCGAATAAATTCGAGCATAGTTCGACCTGAATTCACTTAATTACTGAGATTTTACTATTTTCTTTTCTTTTTTAATTTAAGCTATAAAATTTGATATTCTATGTAAAAAGTATATTTAAGTTTTATCGTATTTTTGAAGATTTTCTTATGGGTTTCGTTTATTGTCTATTTACCGATTTTGTTTGCCTTTCGTTCGTTGTATCAGGTTCATTATTAGCTTCAGCTGGCCAAACGCATGACCGGAGAGAAGATATCAGACGCAATTATGAAGGCAGTGAGTATGCCCAAGCGATTGTAGAACAAGAGCGCATTAGACTTGACCAGGTATATTAAATGCAAATGCTAGGAAGTAAAGAATGCTAAAGTGGCTTTCATTACCAGGTTAATCTACGTAGTGATAGTAATAAGTTGCCACAACGAGCACCACGCAGTTTGGCCGGTGCTTCCTCATGTATGAATGACGTAGAAAGTCTAGTCAGTGATTCTGAGTTCAAAATTGATGAAGGGGATTATCGTCAGAGCAGACGTCCAGATAATGGTTTATATGACCGTTATCATTTTGATTTGCGACGTGACGAAACTTTACCTATACACGATAGTAAAGAACAAATTATTGCGTCAATTAGAGAGAATCCAGTTACTGTTCTCGAAGGTGACACTGGCTGCGGAAAAACAACACAGGTTGATTCTTCTTGTATTTTATCCATATTGATTTAACAATGTTCTCATCCAGGTGCCGCAGTATATTCTTGATGATGCGTATCGTCGACGAGAGTATTGCAAAATAGTTTGCACACAACCGCGAAGAATTGCAGCCATTTCTATATCAGGCCGTGTTTGTTCGGAACGCAAATGGCCTCAAGGTTCTGTAGTGGGATATCAAGTAATTAAATGTGAACATAATAAGAACTATTTCGTTTTTAATGCAATTTTAATAATTTCTAGGTTGGTCTGCACGCTAATGTGACCGAAGATACTCGTTTACTTTATTGTACAACCGGTGTATTGCTACAAAAGCTAATACGTGAGAAATCCATGACTCATTTCACTCACATTATATTGGACGAAGTGCACGAACGTGACCAAGAAATGGATTTTTTACTATTTGTGGTTCGACGTTTATTGACGACAAACTCGAAACAAGTTAAAATTATATTAATGTCGGCCACCATTAATTCAATGGAGGTACTGTGCTTAACTGTGCTAAAACATATATATAGAAAAGAAAAAAATCTCTTATTAAGCAATTCTTTTCCTACACAACTTCTTATTTGTTTCTTTTCAGTTTTCAAATTACTTCAAATTCCATGGAAGACCGGCTCCAATAATAAGAGGTGACAGTCGTCGCTTATTTGAAGTCAGAGAATTTTATTTGTGCGATTTGGATAAAATAAACCCTACGGTACTGAGTAATCAAAACATTGTCAAATGAACACTTAATATTCCGTCGTTTGTTAACAGAAATTTCGACCGGATTATGCCGATCCTGGCATCAGCCAAGAAATGTATACTATTGCTTTGAAATTAATTGTAGTCATTGATAATATTGAAAAACAAGAAGTTAAGTTAAGTTTAAGCGCCGACAACTCAGTTCCTGTCAAAACCTCAATTTTAATATTTCTGCCCGGTATTAACGAAATTGATCTCATGTACAAAAAACTAGAGCAATTAAATGAGACTGCCCGGTATGCAAGCAGAAATTTTTGAAAATAAACAAACCGAGTAATAATTTTATATATAATTAAAAATATAGTGACACTTCCAAATTGAATCCCATTCGCTTACATTCCTTAATATCACCCAATGAACAACTCCAGATATTCAAGCCGGCCCCTGCTGGTTATCGTAGAATTATATTATCCACCAATATAGCCGAAAGCTCAGTGACGGTATCAGGCGTTAAATATGGTAAGGTATAGATTCTTTATTATAAAAACTTTTTAAAAGTAAATTTAATTTACATTTTTCCCAAAGTCATTGATTTTTGCTTAGCAAAATCACTCTTTACTGATCCGACCAGCAATTTCACATCGTTGCAATTGCATTGGGCCTCTCACGCTAATTGCTGTCAGCGTGCAGGGCGTGCTGGGCGTGTTATGAAGGGTCGTGTTTATCGTTTAGTACACCGGTCTTACTATGAGGTTTGAGTTATTTTTCTTTTACATTTACATTACATTTCTTTTAAGTGTATTGTTGTATGTGTTTATCCTCTTTTATTCAGACTTATATGGAACGGTTTAGCACGCCGGAAATGCTGCGATGCCCGTTGGAAAATGTGGTTTTAAAAGCTAAGCTCTTAGATATGGGACCACCACCAGATATTTTAGCTTTAACTATGGCACCACCTGACTTAAGCGCTATTCACAACACCATCTTAACTCTTAAAGAAATTGGCGCTTTATATAAAAATGTTAACGGATATTATTCTGTTCAGGATGGCGATCTTACGTATATGGGCCGCATTATGGCCAGCTTGCCTTTGGACATTCGATTAACTCGTTTGATTATTTTGGGCTACATATACAGTGTCTTGGACGATGCGATTGTCATGGGTAAAAGGCTAAAATTGATTTAATGCATTTCTAATCGTCTTAATATATTTTTTAGCTGCCGGTTTAAGCGTGCGCTCCGTATGCAAATTACAAAGTATATCACAACAAAATGATTTGGAAGCTTACGTGCAGAAACTTGTGTGGGCTGATAGCTCTGGGTCGGATTTGTATGCTATTTTAAGGGCTTATAGGGTAAGATTATTTTTAAATGTTTGACATTTTCCAAAAGTGCGCTGGTTCAGCTAAATTTTGGATTTTCTTAACTTAGCTTAAACACTTCATTTTAAGGAAGGAAAATTGTTATATTTCGCAATAAAGTTCAATTAAAAAAAATGTTTTTATATTTTATGAGTATAGTTTATAATAACAATAAGTTTTGTTTTTTTAGACTTGGACTTCCATGCGCGAACATAACAGCTTAAGAAATGACAAAGATGAAAATGATTGGGCTCAACGATTTTTTATTAATTTGCGCTCTATTAAGGAAATGCATTTGTTGGTGCAAGAGATTCGTGCACGTTTGATATCCTTTAATATTAAAGAGCAAACTTCTTATCAACGCGTTCATTGGATGGAACGCGAGAAACCGATTGTACTAAAAATAATCATAGCAGGAGCATTTTATCCCAATTACTTCACACGTTCTAATCTGAACGACACGGATCGCGAACGTGGCGTTTATCACACTTTGTGCGGTAATGATCCCTGCAGTACAGTGTATTTTACGAATTTCAGTACTCAACAAATCGGACAATTGTATACACGTTCCATTAAAGCATTATTTAAGGGCGTTTTACCTAAAGACATTGAGGTGCGTTTCCAACCTGGCTCGGAACGAGTGTTCGTCACATTTACTAAAGATCCAGAATTTGATTGCGAAGATGTAACAAAAAGGCTTTTGGTACCAGGTCGTGTGAAACCCGACGTTTATAAGGCAATAAGAATGCGTATGTCTTCTACGCGTCTTCACATTAATGCGATGGAGTAAGTAATCTAAAAAAAAGGGACCCTCTAATTCGTTTATTGTTCTTTTATTTTTAATATAGCCCTCGCTTAGTTGTAAAGTACGCAACAGAGCGCGGATATGGCGCTATGGTAGATGGAGTCTGGAAGCCAAACGATACGTCTCTGCAAAATGTCGATTCAATTGTGTTACCTTCAGTCTTTGAAAAGAAATTGAGAGGATTAATTGCACATGTATACCCACCACCGTATATGTGGCTTTATTTTGTCTATTTACATTATGTCCTTTCCAGATTGAGCATTGCAGTAAATTTTTCTTCTTGCCTTTGGGCGAATTTGAATATGTACGTGAAATGCACGATACAATAAATAGGCCTGAAGAAATTGAAAATGGTCGATTTAGAAGTCCTGCCGATATATCCAAGGGAATGATCTTGGTGGCTCCTCTCAATGAGAAATACCGTAGAGCCAAAGTTATAAAGTTTTCAAATGCTAGAAATAATCTACAGTTTCAGGTAATACAAAGTGTATGAATGTTCGATTGATTTATTTAATCTTTTTCTTGTTATTCAGGTAAGGTTCATTGATAATGGCTGCAAGTTATGTGTCAACTTCGAAGACTTGCGAAAAATACCGGAAAAATACAAGTTCATGCCACCACGAGTTTTTGAATGCCGTTTAGCTATGATACAACCCTCTACAGTTAAATCACCGAACGGCAAATGGGCCGAAGAATCAAAAGAAATTCTCCAACAATGTGCCAATGCTGGCAGAGTGGAAATTGAAGTCTTCTCGGTAGTATATGGCGTGGCAAATGTTATCATTAAAATGCAAAATGGAACTTTAAATGATTTATTAGTGCAGAAATATTTCGCCCGCAAAACAGAAGAAAATTATTTGTCAAAGGTTTGTGATAAAATGTAGCTGCAAACTATGGGTTATTCAAAAAATTTTTTATATATTTTTTTGCAGACTGACCATGATTTGCGTTTGCGCAGACAGGCTTTGGTCGACCGTTTCTTGACCCAGGATAATCGGCGTGAAAATCGAGAATATGTACGATCCATGCAATCCAACGCGGAAGGAGACATTGAGCCGCCACCTCGCGAGCTATGCAGTAAAATCATAAAGTTGCGTGGTCCTTATAGTCCTTTAGAAACAAAAATTTACTCAGCTATCGCTGCTGGCACATGGAAATGCGTAGAGATCGAGAAAGAATCAGTGAATTCAGTGCTGCTGGATACCGATCCGCAAGATGTGCATGAGCATTTAGTTGTTGCTGCTGCTGTTACAGAAAATCAATCTGGTAACACGATTGTCGCACGTGGCACCACACTGATGCCTAATATACACGGTTTTGGAGCTTTAGTTACAATGATGTTCTGTCCAACGATGCAAATCAAACGGAATAAAAACCTTACGAAATATGTGACAATATTAGCTGGCTTAGGCTACGATCAAAACACCCTTGAGCCTATGTATGGTCAACATGATTTAGTTTTAAATTTGGATGTCGAATTGGACAAGGACGATTTCAAACTGGTAAATTAATATTTTTGCTATAAATATCATCAAAATTGTCCAAAAAGAAGGGGACGCTACGAAAGTTATATTTTAATATGTTGAAAATCAGGATCGTTCCACATTCAAAACAAAAAGCAAATTCGTCTTGCTGTGTCATCTCATATGCTTGCTTTTTAAGAAAACTTTTTATTTAATGCAATTTTCTATTTTTAGGTCAACCAATTACGTTATAGTATGGATGTCATACTATACACAGACCCTGGTCCAGATGAACGTCCCAATGTTACGCCAACCACTATATGCGATCTGCAAGCCAAACTCAAACAGATTATTATAAAGTATAGAGTTTTTAAAATATTATTGTCGATATCCTTTTTAATCGACTTTTTCGCAGACTATTCACTAAAAACCGGAAATATATTGAAACACATAATATTGACAATGACAACGTTTGGGAGCGTTTCGAGCGCGAAGAAATTTTGGAAACTAAAGACGTTTTCGGAGAACGTTCTATATTTCCAATGCTTACATCGTTGCGTTTATACAGTGAGGATTATGATCGTATAAAGACCCTTTTGACGCACTGCGAAGAATTGCACAACCTACGTCACTTGTGAGTTATTTCTTAATTTTTCGCAAAATGAAATGATTTTAAAGCTCTCAATGCCTTTTAGCGATGGTGCTATGCAAACGATTACATGCCTTTTGTGTAATCAACCTTTGGAAAATGTTGTGCAAGTGCGTATGCATTTATTGTCTCAATTACATCGCGATCGTGAACAGCAGATAGAATTTAAACCGCCACGGAAATGAAACAGAGGATTCAAATTTAAAAATTTTTAAATTTAAAGACCTTTTTCCTCTGCTCCAATTGAACTGACTTTATATAATTTTTTTCCCTTGCTTATCTTTTGAAGTAAATAAACCTAATATTTATGCTATAATTTTTTCCTCTTTATTACACCGTTTTGTTAAATTCACATTACACGTTCTTTCTCTTTATAAGTTGTTGTTTTTATATTAGACACGTAACATATAGTGATATACTTGAAAATTTAACATAGGGTATAGTTGCGCATGCTATTCAAGGGCTTACTGCATAAGCCACACATTTTATTTTTATATACGGAATATATTTCAAAATTTAATATATTCGACATGTCGAACTGTATGGTTGACGGCATTAATGTATTTTCTACCAGCAAAATATTTTGCTCATTGACTTCGACCCTGCAGATGGAAAGAAATAAACAAATAAATCTTTTGCAAGTATAAACAAATTATGTAGAGAATAATATGGCGATAGTTTCGTTTAACTTTCTTATTTATACCCGATCGTATTTTTCAATTACTATAAATCAAAACCGATCGATGAACTGAATTCAATGTTATCAACGATGTGTTTAACTATAAATTAATTTTGAGAGCAGATGTGGTGCAATTGAGATTTCGCCTGCAATTTAGATAGATTTTGATACCCACTAGTATACAATATAACCTCGACCCTATGTATGTATTTTTTGCACTTCTACAATTCGAAGTTCTTTCAGTATTGTTATACTGTTCGTATTTTGGTAGAATACAAAAAGTGAAATAGGAAAAGATTAAAAGTTGCTATACTGTATTGTTGTATCTATTGTCTTAGATAATGGCTACAAATCGAGTTCGAAGATGAACTTGTTAAAATTTCAGAACAAAGCCATTTGAATCTTCTTGAGAAGAATAGACGAGGAAAACGTGAGGAGAAACTTTAACTTATGATATATAAGAAATATTGAATTAATTAACAACAATTATTTAACAAAATATTTTATAACACTTGTGCACCGATTCGACCTAGAACGAATACACCTGAACGTAATATTGTATGTAAGAATATGTGTAAAGATTGCTTTAAAAGGATTGTAATTTCTCTAATATTATATTGACTTGCCTGAAGTCGTAAGCATCTCCTTCCGGGTATTGATAGGGTTTGTTTCGTATATTAATGGGATGCTCGACATCCTCGTTCAGTGTGATGTATATGGGATCGTTATCGGATTCAATGGTTGTTGTGCTGTTATAGGTAAAATAGTTTTGACCGATATAAACACGCAGGCCATAAGTGGGACTTAAATTATTTGCTTTAAAAGGCATTAAGAAAACAGCCATTTCACGTAATGGACTGCAGTCAGCAGCTAAAAGAGTCAAACAATTATCCGCTCTATAAACTTTATTATAATCGGACAAATCGATTAAATAATCGTCGAAACTATTAACCATGCCGTTGATAACCGAGCAAGAACCTGAAAAGCACAAAATATAAAAAGAGTAAATTAAAGAAAAAAAAAAAAGAAAGAAAGAAGAAAGAAAAAATAAAAACGTACGCTTCACTCCGGAATCGTAGGAAATCTCATGGGAAGCATCATATTTGGAATCTAACTTGTGCAGGAATGGTATATGATAAATACGTTTTTTCACACCATTTATTTCTACAGTTAACCAGAAATAATCGTTGGGGGCATTTACCGACACATGGATTTCTTTACTCATATTTAAACGTTCTATTTTTTTGGGCGAAAACGACGAAACAAAATGATCTAGACGCGTCGACCAGTAATCGAACCATTCTGGCATCTGTAAAAGGTATGATTAATAATTTAAGTGCGAATAAATTTTCATTTTAATAAATTATTTACGTTATTGAACTGCATATCCATTTTATATTTCGTTATCGAGGTGAAGTTCTCGAAGTTGCTGCGTTTGCAATATTTAGATGTTGGTATAGGCGAGAATTTCAAGACTTCTTTCGGGCAGAAATCGGTGTCAGTGAGAGGATTTTCAGATGATAGAAATTCTTTGGCTCGTTCAGAAGGCTGAAACGTTACAAATGTAAGAAAATGCTTAAAACTTTTTTTTTATTTTTTTTATAAATATTATTATACCCCAGCTCGGCTGTTGAAAAAGACGCTGGATCCATTTTCGGGGCATTCATTGTGCGATGACGTCGTCACGTTACCGAATATCAGAGAACCCACCAACGTATGAGGTCGCTTGGTAAATACTAAAGGTGTGTATGTGATATTAACACAAGCCTGAAAAGAGACAACACACATTTAAACACATTTCAAAGGACGAACATCACAAGTGCTTGTTCTAACTTTTCATATAATAAAACACCATTCCTAGAAATTGGAGGATTTTTTCTCCTTTAAGTGGTATAGATTTTTTTGTGGTTCATATTTCCAGTGCTTAGCTTGCTAAAGCAGTATTAAGTGCATTTGAAACTTTCCATACTTTCCATTTGAAAAAATCCATAGCAAAACTTTTCAGATGATTTTCTATGGGCTTGATAAATGCTTTTATACAATCCACAACCGATCGATTGAGAATCACTTTCAAAATCTGCCTGCCTATACGACTGTTCGTCTGTCCGTCTTGTTATCTTGTGTCGAACGTACAAATCGCAATCTCTGAAGTATTTTGATGCAATTTGGTCAAGTTGTGTGCTTTGGCCAAAAGACGAACGCTATTGAAAATGATTCGGATCGGACCCCTCTTTCGAACGCTTCCCGTATGAAGCCTTATTTGAAAAAGATGTCATAGGAATGACTGCGATTTGTTGTAGAGTATTTAATGGTGGGTCGCGGCCCATTATGGAGATTTTGTTTGTGATTTGTTTAAACTATCATTTCGATATTTAATTTAAAATATTTGATCTTCTCATCTAAGATAATATAAATAAGTATATAACATAAGAAATACGTATATGTAAATATTGCAATTAACTGAGAAATAAATGAAAGAGCATAAGTAAAATTGGCTTAGAAAATATATATACATATATATATATATATAATATATATATGAAAATAGCATAAGGTTCGCTATACTTTATGCAAAAGCACTATAAGGTGTCACTTATATAAGCACAGAACGGTATAAAAGTCTGAATATGTGTGCTTATGCACTTTGTAGTGTTCCACTTTATGTTCCGTGTTAAAGTACCGAAAGCACTGGAACAGTTGAAGACGACATTAAAATGTTGAATGAACTTTGAAAGGAAGATGCAAGGGACAAAGGGGAGGAGAGAGGGAGATGGGGGAGAGACAGAGAGAAAAAGAATAATGCCGAAAGGGAGGGAGAAACGAACTAAAAAGGCAAAAAAAAAATATGAGATTATATTCAGCTAAGGCCGAATCTTTTGTGCCTGTCAGGTGCCAAAAAATGTGCGTGAAAATTGATATCATCGTATCTGGTTTAGTTCGCGGGTAGCGCCGTAGGCATCTCTTTCGGTCGACCCAAGCACTTCTAATATCTAAATTTTTGCGATGGACAGACGGACTAGATGCCTAGATAGATTCGGAATTTGAACTCAGCATCAAGAGTATACCTAGTTTGTGGTGTCTATGTAAAGTGTTTTGCGTGGGTGTTGCAAACGTTTTAACCAAATAAGTATATTCGTATACCAAGATGTTTCGGTGGTGGGTGCAAAAAAAAAAAAAATAAAAAAATAAGAAATAAACTCTTTACAAACGCATAAAAGTACTTTTACCTTTTAGTCAGGGCAGTAGATAGAAAGGAAACGCGAAGCAACAACAAGAGCGAGATATACGAGTAAAACCTAAGAAACGTGATAATAACTAGAACAATAGCAATAAGAAAATGAGTGATACAGGGCACCCAATCAACATACGCTTACAAGGATCTACGTGTAAATTACGTAGGCTTGTTTCTGTCTGCAGTTGTGGATATGCAATTGAACCACATCAACCTGTTCGTTCGTTTCACATTTACATATGAACATATACGTACAAACATTCTATCAATAGTTAAACTCTCTCTCTCTCTCTTTGGCTTTAATTCATAATGAATTGCAGCAAGGACATGCTTGCTACCTCATCAATAATAATATCATGCCAGTGATAATAAAACTAACTTTGAGCAGCAGCAGTAGCAGTAGCAGGACTTTTAATGTATTTTCTTTGTTATTAGTGAAAGCTAAGTGAACCGCTATGAAATAATATTGCGTGCGTGCTGCATTGTGGCCGTTGTTTTTTCAATTTTTGTTATGATTTTGTGCATTTAGTTAAATTGCCGTTGCCGTTGCCGTTGCCGTCTTTATATATAGATACGTAACTAACTACTGTGCTATTAAATCGATATTGCTTTAAAATCAAAATCTAGTATTGTTTGCTTTTCAAGTCATTGCCACAAATTTTTTTGAAAAGTTTCATGAATTTTTTTTGGAGAAAAAATTGAAAAATTTTTTAGTTGGTTTTTTTTTTCGTTTGAAAACAGATATAAAAAGAAAAGAAATAACAGATAGTTATTTTGCGAATGGTTTGTGAAGATGTCGTCGGTAAGCTTAAGGAAATGATTCGTCTTTTATCGATTGCCGCTTATCTCTGCTTATCCTTACAAATTGCAGATTGAGTCGAAACGTGTACAATATCGTAAGTACTTGGAGAGAGCTGGTGTTATCGACGCTCTAAGTAAAGCTTTAATTAAGCTTTACGAGGAGCAAAATAAACCAGATGACGCAATACGCTTTGTGCGCAAGTTCATGTGCGAATCATGTCCCGACGATACGCAATTTGATACCATGAAGGCTGATTTAGAAGAGGCTAAGAAAACCATTAGCAAGTTGGAACAAGATCTCGAGCGTTTGAAGGATCAAATGTAACACACACATCCTCTTCATATACAATTCCGCAAATAATGATTTTCAATTTTCTATTATTTTTGTTTTTTTTTTTTTTTTTACTATTTTTTTTTATGTTTTGCGATTAGCAAAAAAACGCCTGAAGAAATTGCCGAACTGCTTGAAGAGGGTTTCAAGAAACTCGTTGAAGATGAAGTGAATACTGGTTCATTGTTACGCAAATATCTTACGCGCGAAATATTGGACGAGTACCTGAAATTGACAACTCCCCCGCCGGTCGAAGCCTCTCTTTTAGATTGCATACAATCCGGCTTGGCCTTCCATAATTCATCATGCGGAATATATGCCGCCGATTTAGAATCGTATGCACTGTTCACTAAACTTTTTGATCCCGTCGTACGTGACTATCACGGCCAATTGGAAACTGATAAAGAGCAATTACAGCCCGACGCAGAATTTGGCAACGCGGACGAAATTGAAAACATGGATCCCGAGAAGAAATATATACTCTCGACCCGTATTCGCGTAGCCCGCAATATCGAGGGCTTTCCTTTCTTTATGAAGTTGCGTGAAAAGCAATTCCTTGAGATTGAGGAAAAAGTCAAGGCCGCGACAGATTCTTTCGATGGTGAATTAGCGGGTGCCTATCACTCGTTGAAAGACATCTCGCCCGAAACTCAAGAAGAAATGGTTAAACGTCATATCTTATTCCGCAGGGGCGATGAATATTTACAAGCAGCTGGGTGCTATAGATTTTGGCCAGTAGGTCGTGGCATTTTCTATAATCCGGCCGAAACTTTCCTCATATGGGTAAACGAGGAAGATCACTTGCGTATAATATCGATGGCTAAATGTGGAGACTTAGGGGACGTTTATAATCGCTTAATAAAAGGTTTAACGGATTTGGAAAAAACTATCAATTTCATGCGTCATCCTTCATACGGTAATGTAACTGTGTGCCCCACAAATCTAGGCACGACAATGCGCGTTTCGGTGCATATACGTTTGCCTCTCTTATCCCGTGACCAAGATCGTTTGAAGAGCATGGCAGCAGAATTAAATCTACAGATACGTGGTACTGGCGGTGAGCATACAGCCATTGAAGATGGCATCATGGATGTGTCTAATAAGAAGCGTTTGGGTGTTACCGAGTTCGAGTTAATCAAGACTTTGCAGGAGGGTATCCTCACTATGATCAAAGCCGAACAGGAACTTGAAGCTAAAGAATAATTTCTAAATATCGGCATCATTTTTTTTTTTTTTTTTGCTTCTAATTTATATAAATAGATATCAAGAGCGCGAAAAAGGAAATATATGGGCGTAACTTTGACTGTTTTTTGTGTAATTTAAATTTGATTTTTTTTTTTTTTTTGCATTTTAAATAAAATTAGAAACTAGAAAAGAAAGTGTTTTAAAAATACCTTCCAATCGGTTTGCAATGCAGTAGAGAGATCGGCGGTAATTCGTTGAACGTTCAAATTAAACCAGTTGGTTTTCTTCGAGGATAATACATACATATTGATAAGCCATTTGTGCATACTCTCCTCCAATTGCGGATCGTTCGTATGCGTTAAAGTGAAATTAATGTGCCGCGATAGCGTATCGTTTGCCATTAATTCATCGGCCGAGCAAATCGCTCCTTCAATCTGCAAAATAAAATGATCAGCACTATAAAGGGAAAGATGGATGGAAAGACAATGCTGTGCTTACGCGTGTATATTGATCATTAGATACTAATAAAGTGAAATTACGATCGTGGCCTAAATGTATGGAACTCAGCTGAGCCACCCCAAACACATACATCAAAAAATTGATTATCATGTTACGCGAAAATCCACTGAAATTGTTTCATTTAAAAATTATTTTATTTTATATGAATGCTGTCCGTTCTCTTACTTTTCCATAAACTCGGATTTTAAGAGCATGCCTCGGTACTTGTTAAGCTCATTAAGATTTGTATTGATTGCCATGGCCATACCCAAGTCTTTGATCTCGTATTTTAATAATTGAAACTATTTTTGGAGAAAAAATTTTTTATAAACAAATGTTTAGTTATTAAAAAAATTTCGAAAATTTGCAAAATTTTATATTTCAAATATTTTTAAAAATCGCTCGTTCGCTAAGCAGAGCACATTTTAGTCCGTACTATACCTACCACGTCATGCTGCCGTTCAGGATACATGATTTCTTCGAAAGGTTCATTGGCTGATTTCGTAATTAATCCCCGGGTTAATGTAACCGATCTGGACTTAAATGCTAAGCCGCTGGTAAGATTTTCAGGACGATTAAATGCGTACTCCAAGCAAGAGTTGGCGTAATAATTTAGACCTAAATTTAACGGTACATAGACTACAAAGCCCTGTTCGCGTTTGATTTCGTGATCCAAGTTAAGGAAAGGATTGTAGCTGCGACTACGACACGACGCGTACGAAAGGTAGCGAGCATCAATCTCTAAAGATGACTTCATTGTATTAGGATGATGGTATTGGGTTATATTGCCTCGCAATGACGTCAATACCGTAGTTTGGAGCAAAACATCGGCCGTCGTACCTAAAACGGTGGGCACTTCGTATTTAGTCATAAATGGCCATCGCACCGTTTGCATATTAATGTGACTGTCCGCCTTAATTAAAAAGCTAATTCGATCAATAACTGGAATTGAAACGCAAATCATTACAATTACAGTTTGCATCTATGTAGCAATTCTTGTAGGAAACTCACTGTCGCGATACGTCAACTTTTGATACGATTTCGCGTTAAGGTAGTACGACAGCACGGCTTTGCCTTCCATTTTCAGTATGAATTCTAAGTGCAAAGGTTTCGTATCAATGATCGGAGCATCCAACAATTTTAACAAGTCCCGTATGTTCGCGTATTTCCGGGGATCGCCATTGGTTTTCATATAAGTTTTGAATAGAGTATCAGGTAAACCTCGAGCCTTAATGTATAACTAAAATGAAGGAATAGGAAAAGTCTCGCAACAATTTGGTCCATTGCAGGTTAAGCACTCAAGTTACCGCTAATTGGCCGGTGAATTTCCCCAAAGCCTCGGTATCAAATTGCAAATAAGCCACTACGGGTAAATCCGATTTGGGATCGCCCACCAAGAAAACTTGTAACATAGCTCCAATACCGAATTTAGAGTCACGATAATCGAATATGTAATTACCGCTTATCCAGTAACGTGGCTCGGGCTTTTGTGGCAAATGACGATGCATGTAGGATAAAAGGCGTCTCCTAAGAAGGGAAAAAGCAAAAATGCTCGAGTCTTTAATATTGTAATGTTGTTTGTTGTTACTTACAAGTTTTGGTAGCAAGGATAAGTTGTCTCCGATATACTGGTTATGGTGGTACGATAATAGTTAATCATATGCGGATCGGTCTCGCTTTGTATAATTCGATGTATGCTAATTAGACGGGCTGCTGTCGGATTCGATATTAAGAGTAGGGTTAAGGCGGCAACCCTCAATTCTAGACTAGCATTACGTGACTCGAAGATTGGCCAATAAATTTCATAAATCTATTGATAACGAATTAATTTTAATCGATTTTAATTTTCGAATTTATTCGATTTAAAAAAGTGTTTAGTTTTAATACCCTTTCAGCTCTGTCTTGGGCTACCGAAAGTGTCGTCCAAGCGGCTAAAAACTTAATGTCTTGATTTTCTTCACCATTACTAACTATCGGGTCCAAATAGTTTGCCACATTACCCACTTGTAGATTGCTTAAGCCTTGCAAATACAACATTTTGTTGTCATAGTCGCGAGCATCTGAAAATATGAATTCAATCCATAATTCAATCCGCTTGGCTCTACGATTTGAATCGGCGGGACTTACTCAAGTAGAAATTGAAATATTTTTGCACGTAGTCCTCGAAGGCGTCTTTATTGATTCGACCAGCCTCGTGTACATTGTAAATCAATGTTGCAAAACTTAAGATGGCTGCCTGCCTTACATCAGGTCTATCAGGTCCCAAAGTTAAGAATACTTCACAACCTTTCACTAAATCATGTGATAATTCGAATATATGAAATGGCATGGAAACTAAAAGTTGTACCGCTATAGTGGATTTTATTTCTTTCTCCACAACCAGATAACGTGTTAGAAAGACTGAAGCTTTAGTACCGATTCTCGGTATAATTTCGTGGAATATATTGCGTATAGTTTCTTGACGGTATGAGGTACCGATATCAACTTCCGTATAAAGTTTCTCCAAGGACTCATATTCCATCTCAGTTAATAGCTTAATAACATCCGATACTGTGGAATCATAAGGTTCACTAAACTTAAAATTCGTACTCTCTAGGCCTTCGGCTAAGCTGTCTAGTAAACGCGAGGCTTCAGCAATTAAATTTTCCTGCTGCTGAGGATATCGGCTACCAGTCGGATCGTTTAATTCTACGGGCAGCAATTGCAGACCACAAACTTCCGTCGACATGGAAGTCTCAATATCGATCGGGTTATCGATGGTCGTTTCATTTAAAAAATTCAAAAGTAATCTAATGCAGATAATGGAGATTTTTGAAACTGTTTGCTACGAGCGCGCGCTACTTACTCAGAATTAATGAATTGAGCTTCACCGGTCGACTCGAAAGTGTGTATCAAAGAGGAACCCTTCACGTGAGCCATACTTAAAAAATAACCATTCTCTGGATGTGGTAACATGCCATATATAGCTTCGTTGCCACTGATGACATTCTGTTGGAAGTCAAATTTACATGTGTTGGTCGGCACATTGCTACGTATCACATGTATGGATTCGGCATGTGGTTTGCAGGTACTAAGTTCTGGTGTCTTACGTATCGATATATAATTAGTCTTATTGGATATGAAGTATTCCGTAGAGCATTCACCGTGTATACCAATCTGATAAGAGATGCAAGAGACGTGAGAGAAAATGTTGTTTCTTTTTTTTTTTTTAAATTTTATGTGAAAACACTTTTCAGTGGAATGCTGACCTCGTCTACTACAAATGCGCCTGACTTTTTGATTTGGAATTGCAGCATTGCAGCAATGGCTCGTTTAAAATTTGTCGACCATATGGGATCCGCTTCTTTGAAAAACAAATGAGAGACGCTGCCATCTGGCTTCAGCACAATCTTGAATGGTTTGTAAGCCGGATACATTTCCTTATTTTGCAAAAACTTTTCACCCGAGTTATTAAGCGTAACATCGTCAATAACAAGCTAAGAAGACACAAGTATTTACACAATTTCATTAAATTGCTGCACATTGCAGCACATTGAAGAACTTAAGAAGAACTTTTAAGAATATATCGTCTTTACTACTTTACTACTACTTATAGTATATCTGATGGATCTGTTCCTTCGTAACTCTCTGAATACTTTACCAACACTAGGCAGATGTTGAGATAAAGCTCTGAATAATGATTAGATTCATAAAGTGCGAATAAAAACGTTTATGTAATTTTGGCACAAACTTTCAAGATCAACAAGCGTAGCGTTTAGAACCATCATAGATCTTATCTACCACTTGCCTCTTTATAAAAATGGGCCTAAATCACCAATGCGGTTGCCATGCCCTGCCCTAGGTTATAAAATATATATAAATGACGTTGGACGTAGGAATATATATGGACGTGGAAATATATATAAATGACGTTGGATTCTTCAGTTTACCTTCTGATTACCTTAGCGGCTACGAAACTTCTCCGTAAAGATCGTACCGTTAATTCTAATAAATATTCCATTGTTCTCTTTGCACCCAGCACTTGCGGTAAGGGATGTGTTGTATTTGCGCGGACGTTTGTAACATCCAGAAAGACTTCGGACAGATCCACTTTTTATTATATCGGTCGATTAAGAATCACTTCCTCTAAACTTATCTCTCCGTCTGTCCATATATTCTTGTCGTCTGTCTATAGGTCTCAATTTTCTACATATTTTGATGAATTTTGACACATTTGGTTTGGATCGCATCATTTTTTCGGCCACTCCCCATGTAACGCTCTACGGTCGTTTGCAAGAGTCAATGTCAAGTTTTAAGTTTGTGTGGGCATGTCGGTCTGCGCAATGTCTGT
>KK502595.1:103670-181251 GCA_000688735.1 Glossina austeni
AGATTTGAATTAATCGTCGTCAAGCTTAGTTTCAATTCATTCCTACATTCGATTTCTCCTATCTACCTTCGCTTTCGAGATACCGGTGATCTATACCTATACCTATCGATGTTAATTCGCGTAAATTGGACGCATTTTTTTCTGGAATTTTTTTCGCCTCAAAAATGATTAATTGCCGAATCCAAATTATAAATTAGATTCGAATTGCAAGTGATAAAAGTATCCATTCAATTCGATCGAAAAGTTTGTTTGGAAACATAGTTGAATCGAGTTTGTGGATAGATGCTTGGGTCACACTTTCTCGGGAATATCTCCACTGGATCGTAAGTAAGAAAAAGATTGCTTTCGATTTTTGTCTTCTGCAGGCACGACTTTAACCGCCTGAGCAGCCGTGTAGGCAAAAAACACGACTGCCAAATCAGTCTTCACGTGTTTAAATCTCAAGAGCGGCAGAGTATTCTTTGGTTGTAGCCATGATGAGTGCTTATCGGTGAAGGCATAACACACCGAGTGAACACACACCCACTCCGCTGCGGCGAGCGTCTGCGTATTTCTTTCTCCTTTCTCTCTTCTTTCTGACCGTGTGTGACCGTGTCACACGAATAGGCGACATCCTCTACTCTCTCATATCAAAAAAAAAAAAGAAAAAAGAAAACGCGAAGGAAGACTTTGTTTAACGCCAATTATGGCATGAATGGCATAACTGCTCGTCACTACTTTTGTTATTCACCATTCTTTCTTTAGCGAATCAAAGTATAAAGTGATCTGAGCTGATCTCACACTGATGCATACTCATTGGCTTAGACATAAGTGTATTAGTGAGAGGAAGAGGAAGAGCATACATTCATATGCTGTGCTTGAAAAGTGAAAGTAATAAGCGAAGACATACAGACATGCTTTTACACTTTGCATTATCACAAATTGCTTTTTCTCTCCCTCAGAATTCTGAGATAAAAGGTAGAGAAATATCGGACGCAATATCGCCACGAATATATATAATATTTGCCATGGACATGTTGCAAAGTATTTTATTTTACATTGATACCTGTGTTTGCTATTAAGCAAGTGTTGTTTCGTATTGAAGGCCTACGCGTTTCCAGCACTCCTCTCTTTGCATACGTTCTGTTAAGTGTAAAGGGAATTGTCGTAGGGATTGTGCATGCACATGAAGATCATTATTTTTTAAAGGAGCATTTCTAAATCGCTTTAAAGTGTATGTTCACTATGGAGATATGGGAACAGCTGTTCGTAATGATGATAAGAAATCCGCGTGTGAACGAAGGAGACGGAAAAGCAAGGGGGAAAAAAGCAAAAAAAAAAAAAAAAAAAAAAAAAAGAAGGAAAAAAGGGAATAAATCTGTCAGAGGTTTGTTGAAGAGCGAGAAACCATTTGAGATTCTGAACTGTGCATTGAGCTCTTATCAGACGTATATGAAGTTCTTTTGTGTGCATGTGTCTGTTATTAATAATAAGATGGTGATAAAAAGAAGGCAAGCAAGCAACCAAACAGACAAATCATTTCGTTTATGATTAAATTTCTTTTTTTCCTTTTTTCCTTTTTCCGATGTTTTCATTTAAATATGAATAAAATATATTATGTATATATGTACGTATATATGTATGTATCATATCGTAAAGGGTCAATTATATATTTTACTGAGAATCATTCCCCCGGAATATTGAGAGGAAAATACAAAACCAAAAATGAGAAGTGAATTGATTTAAAAGAAAAAAAGCGGTGACCCCATCATCAATCAGTCAATTAATCGATTTAAGTTAAAGTAATGATAGAACAAAAAAAAAAAAATTCTAATTGATTTAATTGATTATTAAAATCGTGTACGTGTGTGTAATTTGCGATTATATTATTTTTTAATTAGAGGGATATGGAAGAGCACATCGGAAAAAGAATACTTTCCATACACATATATATACGTTTGCCTCTGCCTCTGCCTACGTGTGTGTGTGTAAGAGAGATCAAAATGATGTTTTTCTGTTAAAAAAAAAAAAAAAAAAGAAGCAAAAAGAAAGAAGTACTTACTGCGGCTGCCAGAGTGCTATTGCTTTGTCTTTGTAACGTTAATTTGCCCCGCACAATCCAACCGGAAGTCGGTGGTGCTGGCAATTCTTCGTCTTGCGGTGCCTTCGCCCCCACATGCACCGTTCCCACGTACTCATACAGCATTTGCTTATTTATGTTAATGATATTAAAGGCAAGTAGCGGGGCGGGAATGATGAGGAACAAATCTATAATGAATTTAATGTAATTTTTTTTTTTGTTTTTTTTTTTAAACTAAATACATGAACTTAACTAAGATTTATTTTGTAAATATTTAGATTAAACTTATTTTTGAAATTCGAAACTTGACAATTTGTAAATGGGAAAGGAAAAGAATATATATATATGCGCATATTTGTACATATATATATTTATCTTTTTTTTTTTTTGTGTTGTGCTTAGGATCTGTTTCAAGATGTTTCAAAAAGAGGCGAATTTTGTGAAACAAAAGCATAAAAATAAGTGGGAAAAATCTTTATTGCTTTGGTAGCGTTATTTGCATATTCATTGAATTTATAAAGAAATTAATTAAATTTATAAATAAATTTATAAATAAATTAAAGAAATTTAGTCCTCTTTTCATAAAGACATTCTTTACGCTTAAAAGCATATATTTATGTCATAATCTATTTCTATTTATTTTAAACCTAAAATGACTTTTATGGTCTCTTCTTTTTTTGCTTTTATTTCCTTTTTCTCTTGTAAAATCTCGAGTTATTCGGGCTTTTATTTTACAAAATAAAGGTAATTGTTTTTTGCTTTAAAAATTATACATAAAAAAATCAATTATAACATATTATTATTAAATATTTATTAAATATATATTTATAAAAATTTTAAATATAAATTTTATTTTTTTTATTTTACATACACACTAATACTGAGTACTGATAATGCTTCATGTTAAAAATATATCACCGAAAAAAAGAAAACAAAAAAATACGATTTGGAATATTTTTCGATACTTAAATTTTCGTTAGTTTTGAACGACGACAACAACCAACGAAATAATTACTGATAACACTTCGCAACAATGTTTTTGTATTTAGGTCGTTGTTTGGTAAAAAAGATTTCCACGAAAAAAACAGCTTCAACTTGACTATTCTTTTTTTTCTTCTTCGTTTAGCATATACGTATGTACATATATATATATTTATGTATATGTTGTAGAGATTAAGAAACATAAACTATTTATTATATGAAAATAATTTTTAGGCTTAATTCTGATTTATATTTTGAAAAATATCGCGTCCGTTTTATTCGCAATCTCAACGCGTACTGATCAGTGATTGTTACTCAAAGAAGTCGAACTAAGTTACTCGTATAATTATCAGCATACAGTTCCTTTAGCTTAAGATGTACTCTTCGCAATTTTTAAGAGAGTTTTTTCTGCTTTTTTCAATTAAATTTTGTCTTTTTCTTCTCTTTTTTAGATCACTTCATTTTTTCGTAGCTGTACGTGTTTCCTTTCGTATTTAGTTCATGTTATTGACCTTTCGTAATTCATATTATTTAAAATGCTCGAGAAGGGCTAAGTTTCTCTCGCCTGATCTTTGCCTTTAATGTGACACATCTTCAAGTTCATGTGTATGTTATAAAATTGTTCGCAATTATTATGTGATAGATATGAAAATGTGCAGTAGTTATGTGCGTGAAATCACTTACCAGCCGGAATGGCGCGCTCATATATAACTATATGAGAATTTTGAGTCTACTGTAAGAAAAAGAAAAAGTCAGCAAAATTAGTTGAGTTGAGAGTTGTCTTTTTTCTTTTCGCGTCATTACAGTTCGGCGACACCAGTCCTTCAAACTTTGCTTATAAAATCAATTTTCTATTTGAATATTTGCGATTTTCTAAAAACTTTTAATTTTTCTTTATTATCTTATTCCATTTATTTTGTGCTCATGAAATTTTTCATCACCTTCTCGAATTCGCTCAGAAAAGACCGATCGTGGTATTAGAAAAAAATCTTTACATAAAAATTTTTTAAATATTAGTTCAATTGTCAATGGATTGGAGTTCAAATTTTAACACTGGCGCCCTAATGGCAGTTATAGGATTTCCTTAAGAGACAGCCTTAAACTAAGCTCTCATTACATATTCTCTCCTAAAAAAGGGAAATCATATTTTCAATTATTTTATTTAGAATATCTGAGCAAAAAAAATTTTTTGAATAAAAAATAATTGCATTTCGATTTTATATAAATATTACGGCTTTATTGTAGTAAGCTGGAATTATTTCTAGAAAAATTTTTTAGATTAATTGTAAAATTTATTTCTCTTATATGTGTATGTTTTCTCGGCATAAGACCAGATCATAAATTTACATTTAGGAATTTTACTTTGATAAAAAAAAAAAAAAACAAAAAAACAAAACTGAAACCATCCCACCCTTATTTACATTATTAGTTTGCGCCACCGTGGGCATGTCCTGCTCTCGAAATTGCGGTTACGCGTTCCCCCCCCTCGCTAATATTTGATGAATCTTCTTGCGATTCTTTATGATCTTCAAGATTTTTTAGTTGCTCTTGCCACATACCCGCGTAAAGACCGCCGTCACGTTGCAACAAATCGTCGTGGCGACCTTTCTCGGCTATTACGCCATCCTTGAGAACTAAAATTTCATCGGCGTTAATGATGGTCGAGAGACGATGCGCTATAACGATAGTGGTTCTGTTAGCACAGACACGACTCAAAGCTGCTTGTATATTACGCTCGGTATGAGTATCTAAGGCTGACGTGGCTTCGTCCAATAGGACCATTATTGGTGATTTCAATAAAGTGCGAGCTATAGCGACTCGTTGTTTCTCTCCACCGCTTAATCGTAAGCCCCTTTCGCCCACTTTTGTGTCGTAACCGTCGGGAAAACTACGAATGCGTTCGTGTATATCAGCCAAACGAGCAGCTTCATAAACTTCAGCAGAATCAGCTCCAATATTACCATATTGTATGTTATAAAAAATGGTGTTATTAAAGAGCACCGTGTCTTGAGGTACAACTCCGATAGCTTGTCTTAAACTTTGCTGAGTAACAAGTTTAATATTCTGGCCGTCTATTAGTATACATCCCGTTTGTACGTCGTAAAATCTAAACAGTAATCTCACAATAGTGCTTTTACCAGCGCCGGAAGGTCCAACAATAGCTACAGTTTTTCCCGATGGCACTGTAAAGCTAACATTACGTAGCACTGTTTTCTCGGGTGAATAGCCGAAGGTAACATTATTGAACTCTATACTACCACCACCTGGAGAAGAAGTTAGAAGAGGAACACTGCCAGGAGCGTCTACAATTTCCTCTTCCTCCTTAAGTAAATCGAACATATTTTCCATATCGACAAAATTCTTTTGTATGGCTCTATAATAAGTGCCGAACCAGTTCAATGGCATATATAAATCCATCAAATAAGTAAAGAATAAAACGAAGTCACCTACGGTCAACGTTTGATGATGAACAACTAAATATATACACAACATAGAGCCAGATAGCAGACCCAAACACAATATTACATTCTGTGAAGTGTTTAAGATATTTAAAGTGGTGAGACTCAGGAACTCTTCTTTCTAAAATGATAAAAATCGAAATTATAAATAAACATTCAATAGCTTTAAAGAATTGTTACTAACTTGATATTTTAAAATAGCTTCTCGATAAGCCTTAACTTCATAGTGTTCGGCCCCATAATACTTAACGGTTTCAAAATTTAATAAAGAATCTACGCTACGGGCTCTTTGCTCGTTGTCAGCTAAATTCATACGCCTCTGGAATTTTGTTCGCCACTCCGTTACAAGAATTGTGGCCACTGAAACAAACATCTTTACCAATAGTCTCTTATGCGAAATTTTCTCAAAACTTACAGATATATAGAAACATAGTTAAAAATACAATCAAACCGAACCACCAGTTAAAAGCATAAATGAAAAATATCACGGCTACTAACAAGTCCGCTATGGTCGGAGCGATCGAAAACAATATATAATTCAACAAATTATTAATGGAATCAGTGCCACGGTCCATAACACGCAAAACTTCACCAGTTTTACGCTGCAGATGCCAGCGTAGCGACAAATGATGTAAATGTTGAAACAAATCCACTTGAATTTCTCGTGTCGTATATTGTTGAACTCGTATCCACAAAAACGAACGTAGATTGTTAAATAAGCCCATAGAGCCAGTGCCACCACCTTGGATGAATGACAAACCCACATATGTTAAAACGAAATCCCAACGGAATGTTATGGGCTCGATCGTCAAACTGTCCACTAAAAGTGTGTAAAAAATACATTTGCGTTTTTTTTAACTCTTCACATAAGTAACTGACCCAATTTTTTTCGATATATAGGTAGATAGAGTTTCACCACACGTCCGCCGACTAAGAGCAAGAGACAAATCACAACTGATATTTGTAAAAATAGCTCTTTTTTCGGCCATAAATACGGGAAGAGCTTACGAAGCTTTTTGAAAGCATTACGAAACGCTGAACCACTTTGTATGTTATCCGTGGTGTTTCTTTGCCTTTCTTCGTCCCACTCCGGTTGAGAGTTGTAGGGGAAAGTGATGCCTGGCGCTTTAAGACCCAGCACAAAAATTAGCAAAGCGGTGAGATAACGTGTTATAAACAAACCCATTTCAATTTCATCCTTACGGCTAATACAAAAATTTATCAAAAATTCATTAGAGCGTTGCATAGTCACTTTTGACAAAACTTACGTTTTCATGTGAAACCACCAATCCTCATGTTTCAAATTGATAAAAGCCAAGGACTCATTAATGAAAGCCAATGTCCAGAAAACTAACAAAATCAAGCCGTGACCTCGTGTTGGTATTGACGGCAGCTGATAATGTCGCTCTTTTAAAATCAAACACAGAGAAAATGGATATGCCAGACATATCAAAATGGTAGAAAGTATCTGCATACATGAAATATATATAGATAAGAGAATACACAATTCCCAAATGGTTAAAAGAACAAAATTAATTAAATCTATATATGTCAAAATGATGGAATTTATTTAATCTCTATGCACGGAATCAGATGTGTACATTTTGAGAAGAATTTCTCCTGCTCTTATTGTAATAATTGTAGAATTTAAAATTATTTCAATAAGAAAGGTCGAGTGGTTTTGATTTGGGCTTCAGTCAGTTAATATTAAAGAAGAGGAGTACTCTAGTTCGAATTGAGACATTTGCTGTCAAGTTCACTTATGTGGAATTATGTACTTCTCCACAGGATTTTAGGTTAACTGCGTAGTTAATGGCATAATTATTCCCCTTCTCGTTTTCGTCTTAGATCGAGTATGCGTTCTTTTTAATGATTGTGATAAGGGAACGAATATAATTTTCGAAAGTTTATCAAACTCACCATATAACCATAAATAGCACTATCCGTATATATGCTGGCATTTAAAATAAATCGTATCAATTGCAAAATTGGGAAAAGGCAAATCAAAAGTAATTGCAAGGCATATAAGCGTGACCTGGATATAAGTGTAGGATCCGTTATACGAGTGGCATATCTATGATACATTAATAATTGGATGCCACCGAAAATTAAAATAAACCCACAGCATATAGCTGCGCCAACAGTGTCCATAAAACAATGAGAAATGCCATGATTAATCCAGATTTGAGAGAAAGTTACATTTGGCGGACAATATAACATGATTTATGTCTATTTATCTGAAAAAAAAAGAGATAATTATAAACTCAATAACAAATATATTCAGTTTATGTCTAATACTATGAGAGGGTTCAATGTTAGTTAGATAAGCGAAGTCACATTCAGTCAATATATCGTATATATCGTACATATCCTACATAACCATCATTATCATATTTTATTAGAAATTCGCATAGAATAGAAAAGATATTAAACACAACTGTGTTTAGGTACGAATTGTATGAATATTGCGAGGCGAGTCCGTATTCCGCTTTAGTTTTTCGTTGAATTTAGTCTTAAATACATTGCTTACATTGCTTAGGGCAGATCGAAGTTATGCCCATAACTGCCGAAAAACTTAAGACAACATGTGTTTTTTTGGTTTGCACAATTACCTACAACATGTTAACAATGCTATATAAGATGATATAATATATGATATGATAGATGTATTAATTTAATGGGGCTTTAGTCTATTTAGCTATCAAATAGTGTAATATGACGTCTTTCTTGCGTGAAGTTTTTTTTTCACAAAATTAAGGCGAGTAGTTAATATTGTCATCTTTTATGACTAGGAATGTAAATAATACTTCATTATGATTAGTTGCAATTACTTTGTAAAAGCAACATACAGATAAGTAATCATAGCGTGCAATAGGTACGAACGTTTATGTGCGTATTGTGTGTAAATACGTTTCCTTTGAAGATTAGTCGAAAATTTATAATACTAGTCGGTATCATAAATTTTATTATTAATATTATTATTATAATAGTGTCAAGAAGTTATTAAAATTAGTAGAATATTATTGCGATATTTTTTCACTGAGCACATTTTTAAGGCTTCCTATTCTTGACGTCGACTTTTATGTTGTAAGGAGGCTTATAAAAAAGACGCATTCTTTACACGGCATTCTTACTCACGGTGTCTTCCACACTTTTATGAAAGTTGCGGCCCGTTTTCGATGTTATGATCCTTTCATTAAATAAAAACAATTAAAATTTCAATTATGTAATCCAATAACAATGACTTGCAAATATTTAAAAACGAACTTAAAAATATTTTCAAAAAAATTTAAATTTTTCACTGTTTTTTAAAGTAATCTTTTAAGAAATCTTGTAATACAACTCCCGTTCACAATATTAACGATTACATTGATTTTTGCTTTCTAATTGTTACAAACCAACGTCAATATGAAATTGTTATTGTTTTTAACATTTGATATTATTAGAAACACTTGAACTGAAACTTGACATCACTGCGTTGATGAGCACAGCTGCATAGCAGAGTTGTCAAGAGTGCATAAATCTCATACTGTGGATTTACGTTTAATTTCTTTAATTTTAAGGTATTTTACTTCCATTTAAACCCATGTAGCTCCACATAAAGGATCAGCTTGTTTTTACTCTTTTTAAGATAATTTCCGAAGAAGAGAAAATTTTCCTTTTTTGCAATGGTTTTTGGCAAAAATGCAAAAGAGCTACGCTTCACATGCATCATTAGGCCAGTTTTGTGTACACATATCAGGAAACTTTAGAGAAGTCTTTTTAGATGAAATTGTTAAAAAAGAAAAAGGTATTAAATTTCTCACGCTTGTTCTTGTCAACACATTTCCACTTGCAATATAATTGTAAATGAAAAACAAATGTTATTTTCAAGTTGATTTTTCATATTTTTCTCGTTTAATGTCAGTATTTTACAGTTTTTTTTTTTTTTTTGGGGGGGGGGGGGGGGGGGGGGAGTGGAAATCTTGAAAGGAACATCTATCATTAAAATTTTTAAAAAATATTTTCATCTTATTTGTTTTATATATACAATTATGTGTATATATGTATGAAACAAGAAATACTGTTTTTGTCACTTCTTCATTAATGCTACTTTATATGTAATTATTATTAATTTTAATTAAGTCGACATCTATAAATAGTTTTCTTAACTCTAAAAAGCTTGATTATTCACAATTTTATATTGAACTCGAAAAAAGTTAGATCGAAAAATTTTTAAATAAAAAGAAAACGCAAATATTTCTTTAGGATTTTCTTTTGGTATTTTCTTTTAATATTCTCTTAAACTCCTTAGATTATGCTATGAGTTTATTTTGGCTAATAATGGTTGCGTAACTGCGCTACTGTTACTATGATGATGGGAATGAAGATGATTCAGATGATGACTACGATCGTTGTTGTGAATGAAATTTTCCGTAATTTCTTTTTCTTCGGGACTGAGAAATTCTTCACTTTCTCCTCTGTTATTGAGAGGCATTTGCGTATTCGACTTCTTGTTAGGTATTGTAATAAACTTTTTTACATTATTTAAGTTATTGACATTTTCATAATGCCTATCGTCGCTGTTGTTGATCACATTTGTATTAAGCGCTAGCGGGGTTTCGTGAGGAAAATCTAATGGTATTGTACTATTATTCACAGATTTGCTTTCTTTAAATTTTTCATAATTTTGTACCAGAGGGCTTATGGCTTCTTCAATTTGTTCCTCTTCTCGTTCTTCATGTGTTTCTCGTGGCAACAAATTTTGGCCCTCTTCACTGCCTTTTGTCCCATTGGGAATAATCCGATTAGTGCTATTCATGCTAGTTATCGAATCGTTATTGTTATTCATTGCACTCGCAATCGTGGAAGAGTTTTTTATTTTTAATTTCGCAGATATAGGTTGTGAGTTACTTAGATTGAAATTCGACTGAGTAGAAGACAGTTGCGAATAGCCTTGCAATTTAGCGTTTGCATGGGTTTTTAAAGTGCCCGATAGAGGCAAACGAAAATTCGCCATTTCCCAGTTCGTATCTCGAACGCTATCTTCTCTGAAAGAACGGCTACTGTGAATGTCGTTGGCTAATGGGCGTAAATGACTCGTTGGAATTTTGCCATTGGGATTGGTTCCGAAATTGTAATAGAAATCTTCAGTCTTAAATTCTGTATCATTAAGTTTGGGCGAAGATGAAGAAATCTTACGTTTTACTCTTAAGTTAGGGGAATTGTGATAACTGAAGTTGGCGATTTTCTCATTATATTGCTTGCTCGTTAATCCATAGCGTGGATTTTGTTTCAATGAACAGCGTCGCGAAATCATTAGTTTATCTGTCAACAGTGGAGATTCCACTTTCGCTATTTCACCTTCCAGCCAGTAAGTTAACATCTCGCCCTTACCTTTCATAGGCACATATCCCCTACGTGTCGTTACAAAACTTTCAAATTCGTCTAAGGCCAGTTTCGTTTTTTCACTTATGTGTATTTTTAAAGCTTCACCATTCGATTCCATTCTGGAGGCAGTATTTACCGTATCGCCGAATAAACAATACCTTGGCATTTTCAAACCGACAACGCCAGCTACGCAAGCACCAGTATGTAAACCGATACGTAATTTTAAACGATCATTAGGACGATGATGAATTTTAAAATTGTGGACAGCCTCCAGTAGGGCTAAGGCCATTCGCGCTATTTCGGGCGCATGTTTATTGCCGTTACGTATCGGTAGACCAGAAACTACCATATACGCGTCACCAATAGTCTCCACTTTGTAGACGTCGAAATTTTCAACAATTGAATCGAAGCAGGTGTAGAGGTCGTTTAGAAATTGTACAACTTGCATAGGTGTGCTTGAGGCCGAAATGGCGGTAAAACCAACAATATCGCTGAAATAAATCGTGACCTGATCGAAAAATTCGGCCACTACCGGCTGGCCACTTATCAGCTGGGCCGCAACACTTTGCGGTAGAAGCTGATAAAGCAACTTTTCGCATTTCTTTTTCTCTTCTATATAATCCTGAGTGCGCTCTTCAACCAGTTCTTCCAAGTTATTTGCATATTGCTCCATACGTTTCAAGAGATTATCAACGATATTACCAGTCTCATTGTCTCTGATCGGATTAAGGAGGGAAACGGTTAAAAAAAAGATTCCTGTTACTTAGTGTCCAACTTACTTGTTAATATTTCTGATAATTGTTTTCAGAGCATTAAAGTCTGGCCGCTCATTAGGCTCCTCGGACCAACACTTTTGCATGACGCTGTTGATTTCTTTGAAATCCGGCGATATATCCACCAATTGCGGTCGAAAAGGGCATTGCGTTAGGTGGGGATAGCCTTTTATCAAATGGATGATTTCTGTAATAAATAATTAATTGAAAGTAATCAACTAAGAACTTGCGATGATGTGACCTTTGTTTTGAACCACACTTTAGATGAATATTATTTTTAAATTTCCATAGCGCTAAGTTATTGCTACTATTTTTTTTTTTTTTGATTGTTTAATGGAGGTGGACCAAGCCAATAGATTTGTGGCTTAAAATTCCTACTATTTAATGAGAGTCCGTTTCATGGATTATTAAGTTATAGTTCTTCATTATTCCATCACAATAATTTATTCGTTTAATTGCCCAAAATGTAGATATGGCCCAGAGTGTACTAATCTAACGCAATTACTATCAGTTTTAATGTCAACTCTTTGTGTAGCTTAAAATTCGGTGCAGTCAAGTGTCCTATAGTGCGATTAGCTTGTGTCGGGTTATATGGGAATCGTGTTGTACGAAACGTGGATTTAATTCAACTCTGGAAATCCCGTTAAGAGAAAAATAGAATTGAGATAAATCAGATATATCAGTATACCGCGTTATAGGGAAAGCGCGTTATATGAAACTTAGAATCGAATCAACTCTGGAAATACGTTCTATGAAAATCAAGATAGATGGGATCAAACTAAACGGCGATATAAGCAAAACGCTACCGCGTTTTGTGAAAATCGTGTTACAAAAAAATCGGTTTTAATATAAATTAAGCGAATTCGTGCCACTTTATGTAGGACCTGAAAATATGTAGTAAATTAAAAGAAAGTAATGATTTACTTTTTCGGCCTTTCCCTGCTAACTGGCTTCGGGAATGCGCCACAAATGCCAACAACAAAAATTTAACAGATCGAATAAGTGCATAAGTGCGAACAAGGAGAAGCGTTATTGAAGAAAAACATTGACAGTAGCACCAACCATAGTACTCGCATATAAGTCCTAATCTCGTTCCACCCGTGTATCGAAACAAGGTACACAAAATCAAGATCAAAGCACTTCCAAAACTCTCTCTCATACTATTGTACCACCGCAACAAACCAGTGGATTCTTAAGAAACCTGCTCCTCCAATTTGCATTTGTGAACATCGAAGTCTCGCTTCCGGAGTATTTAATCTTATGGATTTTTCGAAAGTACCTGGAGAACTAGACGAAACATTTACTCAACCTTTTTCAAAAAAGAAGAGCCGTCGTGGTAGTTGGCTGGTAGTTCCCATCGTATCTTTTACTCCGAGAATGTATTTGAAAATTTCAAATTTAGAGAAATTAGAGAACTTTTTTACTCAACTCAGCGAGCCATCTATTGTTGATTTGCCTACTCAGAGAAGAAGAAGAAATTGGAGAAAAAGTAATCAACAACTTTTTGATGTTAAAATTTATTTCAAAAATCCTCTCGTAAGAAATTGTTTCCATTTTTTTTATTATTATATCATATTAATGAAAATAAAATGTGGTGCGTTAGATTCAATCAATTCCTTTAAGGCACTTTCTCCGTGTCGTTATTATTGTTAAAGATTTCTCAAATATATTCGGCAAATAAATCAGTAAATAAATAAATAAATAAAAGGAAAAAAAAAAAAAAAACAAAATAAAAAATAATGTCTAAAAAATCGTCATGTATTTTGCGTCGTAATGTATTGCAAAATTATTTGAATGATCCGGTAAGGGTCACTGCCCTACAAAAATGTGTGAGAGAACAACATAAAAATCTGCAAGGAAATGCGGGGACGCAGCCTACAATCAGTAATCATTCAACGACGACTATCAAGTCTACTTCCAAAGAGGAGATCCGCAAGAAAGCTGCATTTCATTTTAACATGAATCGCTTGTGGCAGTATGATCCTGATGCTATAGACCACAAACACACTCATCGTTATCCAAACTATCATGTTAATCATAATATTTCTCATCATATTTGCCATCATCAGCATCAGCATCAGCATCAGCATCAGCATCAGCATCAGCATCAGCATCAGCATCAGCAACACTATCAGCCTCAACAATTTCCAATCTTTCATAAACCTCATCGTATAGTTGTGGTGAATACATCCCATGGCTTACGCCTCAAGTACATTGAAAAATTATCCAAAAAGTCTCAACGGCCCAAAGTACCGCACTTAACAGCCGAAGAAACATTCGGAACAAGAACGGATACGAAGCAGCACGATAATCTTGCTTTACGGATGATCAAACCAACGCAAAGAGATGGGTCGTTACAAGATAAACATCATAGTTCTCCCGATACTGTGCCAAAGAATTTTTTGCCTACAAAAAATATTAATACAAAGACAGAACGAAATACTGCGGAAACGAAATTATCGGAAAAGTCACCTGCGCAAAGAATTGAAGCAAAGGAAAAGAGGAGCGCTAATAAAGAAGCAGCGAACGATTTAAGCGCAAACTACTTGAGATTTTTCAAACCGAGTAAGTTTTAAAATGTGTTGACTGTTTTCGAGGAAACTTCTTGGAATTTTGAAATTGGTCGTAATTTTGTTACCTTTTAAGAACTTCATGTGCAATTTTACTTAAACATAAGACGTGGAATGAGGTATAAATAATTCCTTTTTTCTAACTGTAATTTTTGAAGCAGTTTTGCCTCTTTTAGTGAGTGAACTTTAGAAACAATTGCCTTTTAAGAATATTTCTTTTGATCCTTGCATACCCTACACCATTTGTGATACTACGATATATTAAGTTAGTGCGAGTGCACGTAGTACTCGTCGATCCAGTGTCTGTTTCTGAACTGATCTTGGCTTGTCTGAGCGTTTGTCCGTCTTCTACTACTGTGTTCAACGTAACGGTAGCAACTATTGATGAAATACAACGTACCGATCTGTGTTGGCTCAAGAACATAGCTATTAAAGAGTTTTCGGATCGCACTGCTTTTTCGATCACTCGCTATGTTCGCCTTGTTAAGGCTTTTGCAAAATGATTTTAATTCTTAGCGACAGTAGGGCCCATTAGTGGAAAAATTAAGCCGATATATTAATTTCTCCATTCGATTGTCGTAGATATTGTTGGATTAAGACTTTCACGCCCCCTGAAAATTGAAAACAATTTTATCAAGAACTTACTAATAGAGCACTAGTAGATGCCGACTTTAATTAGGCCAAGACTATCTGTGATAACTTAGCAAGTGCATAGGTTCAGGTGTTTATGGATGTTCATAAATTTCTTGAATCGTATTAACTTCGTTTATGACTTCGTTTGTTCGGGCGGGAACATAACTCTAAAATTCTTCAGTCGGTTTCGTTGGAAAGAAAGACTTGAAAGACTTGAAAGAATGTTGGAACGTCATCTAATGACTTCGTTTTTATTAGATTGTTCAGCGCCTAAGTGTTTTTGTGTGATACAAAATAAAATTGATTACAAAAACCACATAAACCGTTACAATCAGGCAAGTCGGTTGATCAATAGCTTTCCAATGATTTTTTTGAAAATGTAGCCGGCATTACATGTGAAGTGATCTTAAAAATATTACGTTCCAATCCATTTTCATTTTCCATCTTGTCCTTTGTATTTTTCATTTTTCTATGTAAATAGTAAATACTATCAAGTCGAGTAAACCGAATGACCGGGATATCATTTTCGGTAATGCTTGTCTTCTATTGCGTAAACAACAACATTGCGGTTGGGAGAAGTCACGCATCGAATGGTTGTTTCAATTAGAACGCAACTATGAAGATGAACAAATGAAATCTTGCTATCAAGCACAAGACAATGAAAGCAATCAGACCGCAATAGACTTAAGGAAATTATATAACAAGAGAAAGTTAGCAGAAAAGCAAGGAAAACTATCTTTAAAAGATGAAAGAAGAAGAACATCTACCAAAATTGTACCGCCAACAAATGCGGTCAATACTAATTGGAAGGAAGAGCAAACCAGTTTATCAAATATTTGTTGTTTACCATTTCTCAAGTGGCTTAGCAGCTGAACTAACAACGTAAGGAGCAAAAAGAGAGACTCTCCTTGGACTAAATATTTATAAAAGGAATAGAATTAAGTTTTGTATTTTTGTTTGTTCTGCTCTTAAAGGATGCTTATTGTCATATATAAAATATTGAAGGCAATGATTTAAATATGAATTATTATTATTTCATAAAAATTTAAAATATTTAAAAAAAAAAAAAAGATTAAAAATTGAGCAAAACTCTTCTCTATTATAAAATACACGAATGGTTTTTTTTTTTTGGTTGTCTAATATTACAAGCGCATACAAAATTCTTTGCCTATTTGTAAGCGCTTAAAGATGAAAATAACTGTAATCTACATTTCGGGGGAAATTAAAATTTACTAAATTTTTGTTTGTTTTTAATTGTTTGTGTTTTCCATGCTTAAATATAATTTGCAAACTTTATTCTTGCATTCGTGCAATATTTATTTATTTATAGGCAGAGATTCCCAAACTGACTTACCTTCAGGCGATTTCTCGTCTGTCAATTTACCCAAATAGAATGGACCTTGACGTGTCGTTATCTCATGTATAATGATACCAAATGAGTAGACGTCGCCTTTTTGCGTTCCTTCTGCCGGCCGTTGATCCCCCATTTTGAGCAATTCCGGGGCTGTCCATAAAAGTTCTAAAGAAAGAAACGAAATTTCATAAAAGTGTTTGTTTGAGCCGAACCCACAAGGCTTCTATTATCGTTCTTGAAATTGTTAGCGGATTTAAAAAAAATAAAAGATATGTGCGCGGTTTGGCAACACATATCTTCCAATATTTCAAGATCTCTAAAGATTTCTACATTTTTGAACTCAAAAATATTACTTTTTTTTTTTTTTGTTTAAGAAATTTTACTTACTACTCCAATATGCATGACTGTTGCAATTCTCGACATCGCTGCATTGATCCTCATTACGTCGCGTTCGCATTGTATGCAAACCGAAATCGCAGATTTTCAATACAAATCTAGAATCGACCACACAATTGGATGATTTAAGATTTCCATGCGACTTAATATCGGAACTATGTAGAAATTGCATGCCTCTGACTATATCATGCATAAGCGATAGTTTAAACATCCAATCAAGCTGGAATTGCTCATTTTCTAGAATGTCTTGCAGAGAGCCCTTCGGACAGTATTCGGTTAAGATGAAGCTTTTCGTTGGATCCAAGCAGGCACCGTAGAATTTTACCAAGTGATCGTGTTGCAAATCTTTCATTCGCTTCAGTTCCAACATTAGAGAGCGTGTTAGGCTTATATTGTTATTAATGGTTTTGATTGCAACTTTGCAACCGCGATAAAATCCCACGGGTATGAAGATTTGACGATCACCACCACTCAAAGAATTCATGTCGTCAGACATTAAAGTCATTTGTGAACTGTGCTTAACTAAACAATACAAAGAGCCACGAAGGCAACGTCCCGCTGAATTATGACAAATAACTTCATCGATATTAATTTTCCAAGCCATTGAATTGATTTCTGCTTCGGACTTGTAATGGCGATAACTGACAAAAAAGCAAACGCTTATTATAATGACCACTACGCCAAGTATTAAGGAAAGTATAGCGTAACCCGGTAATGCTAAGTGATTTTTGAAAAGATAAACAAAAAAAACAAACATTCGATTTTATTAATTTTAGTTGTATATGTTTTTTTTTTTTTAACGAACTTACAACTTTCCGGACATAGGGCCCCGTCGTAACCGCAAACAGGGCTGTCGTCGGGCGCTTTTGTTCGATTCCCGGCCCAATGTATTTTATTTACAAATTCCAAAAGATTTTGCTGGAAATGGGCGACTATCTCAAAACGGCCCGTTTCGGGATTCATGTCGAGGAGCGAGTAGGCGGATATACGATCTCCATTAGCATCGATGGTCACGTTGCCCGTAATGCCCTTGAAACTGCGATTCCACATACGTCGCACCATTTCTGTGCCATTGATGGGACGATTTAATATCGTCGGATCATCCCGTATACTATCGTTCAAAGCACTGGCATATAATAGAACGCCATCATAAAAGGACGTTACAAACGCCGAAATCGGTTCATTATTATGAAATGTGTAATTGTATCTAGATGCTGCTATAGATTTAATCTGTTAAAAGAAACGAAGGAAAGCCATCATTCACTTTTGCTTTAAACCACATCGGCTCCTAATCGTAGTTTGGATGATTGATACGTGAAATGTTATAACGAATTGTTAGAAACTCGTGGTGACTTAAGTGATTAAGAAAAACACTCAGCAATACGCCAACTAAGTAATTAGTATTTTATCGTATGTGACTTCACCATGAAAAATTACTATCTCCAGGTTTTAGATAACGCTATTTACTTGGGTTTTGAAAAAATCAGATCCTATACTAAGAAAAGCCCTTTACAAATAGCGTCATTTTTTCTGAGTAATTGGCAAGAAAAGTGCTGACGAGTGACAAGGGGTGATGAAGAACCGTGATGCTGGCCAACGAACACGTTTTCGGTTTCATTTGATGACAGACGTACTCATGAAAACCCCTAAAGCAGAAGAAGAAGAAGTTATATAGATAGGCAGACGAAACCGGTGGTGAAGCCGAATATTTTTTTTATTTCCTTTTGCTGAAAAAGGGCCATGCAAGGCCTACGATAACCCGAAGCGCAAGAGACCGTGATGCTGATCAGTGGATGAAGCCGAATGCCGGTTTTCGGACGCAGCTGGCGTTGGAGCCGAATATCGTTGTTGCTTCTATTTTGTGAAAAAGGGATACGATGACCCGAAGTGAGAAAACCTTGGAACTGTTGCAGGGAGGAAGTCGGAAGCAAAATATGCTTGACGTCCCAAGGGGCAGTGCATTATTAGCAGCTACGATTCAACGAAATCATCACTATGGAATACTGCGGTCAACAGACGGCGCGATTTGCCTGAAAAGCAGGATGGGGAACAGGTTCGGTCAAGAAAATCTTTCTGTGTGGAACACTTTGCAACGCTGTGTATCTATGTCTCCCTGCATTTTGGCCAGCTATTCAACCTTTTGACATCATCTTGTGGCTTCAATCGATGACCGTATCGATGTTTATTTAGACGATCCACAAAATGCGTCTTTCCATGAGTAGCCCCAAAACATCAGTTGCCGGTTCGGTGCCGTTGCCATTTTGGCTATAAGATGGAGAAGGCAATGACTAACAAAAGACGCTTCGAATACAATATCTTTTATGATTTTTAAAACAAACGTTTAAAGTTAAAACTTACAACAAAAACTTCTTTACGCCAGCGTTAATTATGAGTAGTAGTGCTTTTGTGTATAGGGGGAGAGGGTTGGTGCGGTGTGCGAAGAGTTTTAAGAGATTTTTACAAAACGCAGATGTGAAAACTTTTCTTACGAAATTATTTCTTAATTCATTTAAAAAGGAGGAAAAAATTTTCTAAGTAATTTTTGGTTAAAAAGTTTTCATTACTGTTGGAGAAATATTGTTTTCGCAAAGGTGATGATCTGTTTTTATGGAGAATATGCTTACAAGTAAGCTATCGCGTGATAAACGACCAATTTGCTCATTATAACATACAGAAAAACACTTCTTTTTGAAGAAGAGTTTTTGCAGGTGAGCTATAGCTCACCACAAAATACTCTACACCACCTTAAAGTTATGCAGAAAATGTCGTCTCAAAACAAAGCGTTGATCTGATACGAATTATTTTCAGTGTCGTTCGTGCTTGACGTTTCCATGTAGTTTGAACACAAGAAAACCAAATGGACAGACGGACAGGTAAGCTTAAATGGATTCAGAAAGCGTTTTTTTAATGATCGATATAGTGGAAGTTGTACCTATGCCAACTAATTTCCTTATATAACTTTCCTTAACTTAACCTTTCCTTATATAACTTTGTGTCAAAGGCGGTGTACAGTATAATAAGAGGAACTGTTTTGAACTTATGTGTGAGAGTATGGAAAAGTAATTTGATTTCAAAACCCAAGAAATAGAAGTTTTATGAAACAACAAAAAAATGAGATAAGAGAAAATATTTATAAAAAAGGGAAAAACCATTTTATAGAAAGGACAGAAGACAGAAGAACTACAAAAAATACATCTCTGACTTTATTTAATTTCCGACAAGCTATCCAGTCAGTACAGTGAATCATTAGTGGTTGATTTTCTAAATTCTTACATGAAGAAGATCCATATGAGTCATCTTCATACAAAAACAAGAACAAGCAAGATAACCTATAGAAATTATAAACCAAACTAATATTATAACTTATTTAGAGCACACATACATACATATGTACATATGGTACAAGAAAAGAAAGATGCGTCTTTTCTTGCCACAAGCAAGCAAAATTGGAAGAATTAGAAGGTACAGTAGGCATCAGTAGTCTTGAATAATCTTAAAATAATCACAATTTTCGTAACAATCGGTGCCATACCGCTAAACAGGGGAGATTGTTTAAGAAAAAACAACGCGAACTCTCTTATACTCAGCTATTTAGCGAAAATAGTTGAAAAGGAAAGTGAAACTCTTTATGTGTAATTATTCCGTGATCAAAGTGAGTGAACCAGTGTTTCATCTAAAGACTTGAGAATGACTGAAATCCTTTTTGCTGGTGCGTTTGCGAGTGTTTAGTTAGGTTCAGCGTACAAGTTGAAAATCGTGTTATCGTTAATTTAATACTAATGGTTTAAAAATGTACCTCATTTGACACACGTATGTATTCGTCGTCGTTGGGTTGTTTCGGTGTAACAGTCAGCATAGCTGTGTAAGCTTTCCGTGCACGTTCATTATTTTCTTTCGTGTCCTCTTTATCGTACCAAGGCTGCGATGTTAATTGTGGAGCCCTATAGAAGTTGAAGAATTGATAATTATTATGCTCTTCTTACTTTTTCTTATGTATTCGCTATCTCTTATTATTCGCAACATGAAACATTGTGTTGTATTTTTCTTTATGAAACATTGTTTTGTGTTTTCTCTATCAACTCAAGTGTGAAAATTCGCTAATTAGACTGAAAGACTTTGCTCGTTGAGTTGTGCAACAAATGTGGAGTTCCGTCTCTTAAAAAGTGGCAGTCGGAGGCGTTCATTATATTGCAATGAAAAAAGTTCCCCTATTATATAGAAAGGGTACTCGCACCTTGCTCGGGAAGGGCTTCTAAAAAAGGAAAATTAAACTTAAATTTCACGTCGAGTGTTTTGCGTTAAGTTGCGTTCCCCTAACCGGGCTTATGTTATTTTCCATGATTCAACTTGAACGCACCTCTTCTCTTTAGTTTCATATTCGTGTGTTCATAAAAGTGCAAAATTGTTTTTTAATTTATAAATAAATTATTATTAATGTGGGAAACCGCCAGCAGATAAGGGAGACATGCACGATTACACACGTACAGAGAATGTCGCATTAGTGATCGCACAATGTATGCGTGAGCTAATAGGTGTGTCAATAAATTCTTGGTATTAATATTTATAATCACAATCTGTGCTCTGTAATCTCCTATTGGCTGGTTTATGGATGCCTTCGTGGTTCCGAGGCAAAATAGCCATCGATTCATTTTCGCATCTCTTTTAACCGTGAAAACTTTGGATCGGACGCGGCAATGAACCGTTCCAAAACTGGCCTTAACCTTTATATCTCAAGAAAGCCTAATTTTCTATACTTCTTGATGAAACTTCGTTCATAATAATAATTTTTGACCTAAAAATTAACTTTACCCAATTTGGACTGCGCAAGTCTATTTTACGGGTCTTACTCCGTATAAGGCTTTCATACACTAAAAATATTTACTTTTTGATATTTTACTTTAAACCCACCATAGCTAACTTGGGCCGCGTAAATCTGTATTTTGACCGTACGGCAAATAGGGGCTCTCAGGGAAGCAAACGCTTCTGTGCTGACAAACCCTAATTTGTAATTTGTTATAATGCTGTAAACAATTGTAAAATAATAAAATCCGTGATAAATAAATGAAGTGAAGTTAGGATCCATTGACATTTAAGTGTCTTCCAGTATGAGGACTTTCATGAAAATTAAAAATAATAAATAATTTTTGGTGTATTATCGCTTAGGCGAAGTAGAGTGAAGTGTCTAGCCATCGATTGCGCTAGATTATAGAATTTCATATCGAAAGTTGACGATTATGTATATGGGAAGGGGCATTGGGGCATTGGGGCATTGGGGCATTGGGGCATTGGGGCATTTGGGCATTGGGCTTTTGTCATCATCATGCGTCGGAGTCCTCTGAGGCATACCAAAGATCTGCATTTGCGTAATGTCTTCGAAAATTGTTGTGATTCGATTTTTACATTGCATTCTCCCACTATTTGTGCTTTAACTGTGCATAACAGTTAGTGGCATTAACTTACTTTTTTTAGTTCGGTGATCGTATTTAAAGGCTCGCTTAATACTTTTTAATTTTTACACATATTTTGTTTGCTTTTGTCACTTTGCGTAACTTAGCAGAGACGTTTCTAGCACAGACCCAATCCTCGAAAATTTGGGCCATCTTCGCTTCGGTACTGCATTTCTATTTGGAAGCATTTAAAGCAAAATTGAAAAGATTTTGAAATGAAAAACTTTGGTCATATGCAATATGAACCGCTCGACTGTCCTTGAAGTTTCGCACCTTATCCAAAATCACTGCCGTTGCGTTGACACTTGGCAAACGCAAAATTTGGAGCATATTTTGGAATACATTTCCTATATATAATACTTTCTCCGATTATGTTTCGGAAATGCGTGAACCAGATGATGATCTTTGGAGCTAAATTAACGGACAAGAAGTAAACAAATAAAACTATGGCATCTGGGGCTTCGAAAGCGCAACAGAAAGGTTCGAAAAATGTCGCGAACCGCAATGAGTGGGAGTTTAGCGCTTCGAAAACTCGTGAAAAATTTTCGAAAAATATTTCCAATCACAATCGAAGTGAGAGTCTAACGCTTTTCTTTGCCTTGTCTGTAGTTTCGAAAGCCTTTGAAAATTAGCCGCTCTTCAATAAAAATGAGTGCGAGTTCGGGGTTTCTTTTGGTGCGACGATGCAATTGCGAGTTGCTTTGTCGGCAATTCCTCTGGTTTTAGGCTTAAGGTAAGGGGATTGCATTACTGAACGACATTGACCGAGTTTGTCTGGATGGAAGCGTCTTCATTTTCAATCACATGACGTCCGTCTGTCAAACAGCTGGTGAAACAATTGCTTTGCTGATTTAAAATGATGTCCCTTAGAATGAAGATCCCTTTGTATCCAAATTCGCCCCATTTTCAAAATTAAAAATTAAAATTTGTATTCTGTCACTATTGGTAATTTTATAGACGTGCTCTGTGGAGACTTTGACAAAAAAATCGCATGACTGTATGCAATCTTAACTTAAATTTTTTTTCTTTTTTAAGTATAATGACTCTTAAATCATTTCATCTCTTTCTAACAACAGTAAATGCATTTGACTCTAATTAATAATAGTCTTTGAAGTCAAGATATGAATGGAAAAAAACTTGTGCTTAACAATTTCATGTAAACAGTAAAACTCATAATAATAGCATGGAAGTCTATTAATAGCATGCGGATATTAGATCATTAAATATTAATATATATATATATATATATATATATATACATTTCATCAAAATCTGAGTAATTTTTGAAAAAAACGAAAAAAATCTCACCTTGAAAACAATTCAATATTTATGAAGACATATTCACCGCTATCGATCATATTTAACTCTTCGGCGGTCAGCATGATCTTACGTATGGATTGCGGATCGGCGCACATGATTACAACTGCAAAGAGAAAAAGTTGCGAATAAAATTCAATAGTAAATCTCTTTCTCTTTGAATAGTAGATTCTTTTTTTTTTTTTTTCATTAATTTTATATATAGTTTATAAATATTTTTTTTATTTTTTTTTTTGTAATTAATTCTCCATCGACATAATAAATAGTTTTAGTTACTTTAAATTACTTGCATTCAGTATAGAAAGCAGGAAAGAATTTTAATTATTTTAATTACATGTAAATTGAGTTGTTTTCATAAAAATTCTATTTGTCTTCGATTATTTATTTTTAAGCATATTTTTTTTATTCGTTGCATATGCATTTTTAATGTTTTTTTCTATTTAATTCATTAAATAGTTGTCTCGGGCATAGACGACCCCATAGAGTTTGTTTCAGGTTTGTTTTTTCGTTTGTGTGTGTGCTTAGAAGAACGAGTGTGCCTTCCAGAATTAGAATTTTTTTAATTTTAGGTTTTACTTTAGCAATTCGGCTTCCAATTATTACTTAGAATTGAATTTCGAAAAAAATCATACGTAAAGGAAACGGGACTCTAATAAGCTGTTCACTTTCCCTGAGGGTTGTACACTTTACATTGGATTAGTTCATTTCATTCACTACTAATTTTTATATCATACTTTGTTTATATGTGCACAACTCCACCAACTCGCTTAGCTTCTTTTCCTTTAGTTTTTTTTCTTTCCTAATAAATTTTCAATATAAAATTTTTTCTTTTCGAATTTTGATCGGCTTTCCATTTAAAACGATTTTCTTCCGTTTCTGTCATTTCGAAATCACAGCAAAGACTCCTAATAGGCTTTTTGTTGTAGGCATTGTTGTTCAATACAATAACAATAACCTCTGGATACATTAAGCAGCATATTATTCTGATCCTTTTTAACATTGTGAACAAGCGAATTTTTCATCTCGTGCTCGCACTTGAAATCATTACATTATTTTGTCCTTAGGCTGGTAGTATTGTTTTTGACTGTGTGTGAGTTTTTCGATTATTACTACGTCTGGGAAAAAATGATTTCTAAGTCCAGCTATCCTCACTGCCATGTCGTAGAACTCACCATTATGCGGCATGAGAGGTGGGTCTATGCGCGTGGCCCGACAAAAAGCGACTAATCGAGCGAATATCGTGTAAAAAGCAAACCAAGACCAAGAAAAACCGCATCAACCGCACTTGGTTCGTTTAGGAACCAAGATAATAATAATCGTCCTCTTGTTTCGCCGCGATCTTGTGCATTACGAACTTCTTCCTCCGGGCGAAACCATTAGCAAAGAATATCATTTGAGTATTATGAAGGCGACGATAAAATCGCGATAAATGCGAATATTTCATCTTATAGATAAATTCACCTTTTTTCTTGACAGCAGTAAGAGATCGTATGATGACTTCGTTATCTCTTAGATTTTCGTTTTTCAGCGTTTAGAATTTTTAAATAGACTGCCTTCCATTCCAGTTTTTGTTTTGCGCTTATAACGAGCAGCTGGACATAGCAATAGTCTTAACGACTCTTAATATAAAAAAGTGGGAAAAGACTCTTAGTAGTAGCTCGCACCATGATGATGTGTTTGCCAATTGCTATTAGCTTACGACTTGGAATGCTCAGTTACAACTCTAGGATTTTCTTTGACTCCGAGGGTCAAATGTTGCTTAGTTCATACATAATTGCGTAGGGTGCATCAACCACTTTCCTTTCTTTATAGCTTGTAAACTTTTTCGTGTCTTGTCTTTTCTCTGCGTATTTTGTAAAGCTCCTTGAAGGTTTTCTATGTCCACGTGTGAATACTTTTGCCCTTAAGTTAACATTGCATTGTACATAATATTAAGAAAAGAAATCTTCACCCTTTGCATCCATTTTGCGTAAAGTTCATTAATCTACGATTTTTGTATTATTTTAATTGTAATTGCGAACATATTCACCCTAACAATAATATTTATCTACACGTATGTAAAAACCACTTTGTAATAATATCACAAAGCAAACAAACGATTTTGCTATTTGTGGATGAAATATTTTTAACACCTGCCTGTTAATACGAAAGCGCGAAAATTTATTCTCTTCATTTGCATTCCTAAGAAATATGTCAATATTTGCGAATAACAATGAGATCAAATAAGAAAACAATAACAGTCAACCTGGACCGAATTTTTTTTTGATGGCAAACATTTTTTAGTTTTCGTTGCTTTTCAATTGTTGCTGCTATAAAAAAAACAAGCGAAGACATTATAGTAACCTCACCATTATATACCCTACATCAGTTTGCTTAATACAGTTATTCATATAACGACTTTCCACAAAGAAAACATTACATGGAAAGTGATCTCACGAAAAAGTGGTCTCATCCTACCCGTTTTCAATATAGTTCGCCTTTTAGCCGCAAAATGCCGGTGTATCTAATTTCATCGAAATAATTCAAAAATGTCGACTTTTAGCCTGGACACGGGAATAGAAGACGTATAGACGACCGGACACACAGATAACCTTAGGAAGCTGCTGCAAAATGTGATCCTCAATCGATCGGCACAACAAAAGGTGCGTCTATCACAAGTCGTTCACAAATTTAGTGTCTCCGTGCCACAAAAGTCGTAAGGGGTATGAACATACACACATACACATTCCGATAGGCGGCAAGTAGCGCATAGGTTAAGTGATTTGCAGAATCAGAGAAACGCAGAACCATGATGAGATGCTTCCGATGCTTGGAGTTCGGACTTAGTGCGAGACGATGAGGGGGTCTGTTGTAAATATGGAGGGGAAGGCCACATTGAAAAAAATTTGAGACAAGAAATTTTCTTGCAAGTTCTGCAAGGAGACGCCGGGAAGCGGCAAATGTCGGCTGAGTGAGTTGAGTGAGAATTACACGATAGCTCATGGTTTGAGAATGGAAGATCCCAAGTAGAATGCAGTGAGATATTGCAGGTGATAACTGGCAGTAGTGAAGCGTGGAGCACAATTGAGGAGTTCGTAAGGCGGCTGTTCCAAGAACTATGGCGCCTTAAAATACAGTCGGCGCAGAGCAGAGGGAGCGGAAGCCAATAGTGTATTTCACTAAGATCCCACTTTAGGAGGAGGAACTAACTGCAAACCAGCCTCCGTGATGTAATACCTAACGGTGATCCGCGGAGGAGCGCAAGAAGTGTGTGTGTGGTGGTTTAGCAGTGGTATCTTTCGAAGACTTCTACCATCAGGTCATATAGCGAAGAAAAACACACACAACCACCCACACACACACGCACACACACGCAAACACATTCTTACACACTTCGCAGTGTCGTAGGCTATTAATCACTTAACCAGTTAACTCAGCAACATACAGGTATACGCATCAAACACAGGGTCGGTGTAATGTGAAGTTAGATTGCAATGAAATTATTTGACAAAAATATTGAAAAGAATATTTTTTTAAAATATATTATTATGGCACGTACAGATTCCTTATGATAAAATTTTATAAATCGATCCGTGAAGAACGAATGAACCGGTCATGACGTATATATTCGTCAAACAGAGTTAACTGGTGAAATCGACTTTCTTATCACCACAGGGCAGTCACATAACATATGCTTTGGCAGTTATATGACGCAATAACCCCAGAAGATACATATCAGACCATCAGACTCTTTTGAAATTATGATGTGAAAGAGGATGAATTTTGCTCGATTTTATAGTGAAAAGGAAGTGTAAAGGTCCGCGAAAATCAAGCGGACGGAGTTGCGAAAGTATATGCTCTGAATAAGTTTCCCGGAAGAGTAAAAGTAATGCAGACAAGTTCAGGTTACAATATAAAAAGAAGATTAGCGCAAAGACAGTATTATTGGGGAAGTGGGAAAAGTAAGTTTAGTTAAGTGGACAGACATACACGCAAGTACACATATCTGTACAATATTGACATTTCCAGATGTTGCAAAAAATGTTTAAAAAAAATCGATCTCTTCGCTTTTGGAGAATAAGACTCACAGTAAATACATTTTGTGTGGATAATCCGCACAATCGTGGACGGAGGGATAAACGACGGTTTATGGCTTTTTTGTATATAACTGTGTTGATAAGCATTTGTCGTTTATTTACTTCTACAATTTTCCATAAGCTTTCTAAACAAAAATGAAATGAAATGAAATGAAATGAAATGAAAAGCAAAGTGTTCTCGAAAGTTTAAAGTTTTCTTATCAAAGATTTTTATTAAAAATATTTATTTACTTTTACTCAAATAATAACTTTTAGTATAAAACTAGTAGTGTTTGCTGAAATTAAAAAGTATTTTATTGAAAAGAAAAAAGCTCAGGTGTGGACAGAAAATTGCGTATCAAAGCATAAATGAATGAAATGTTGAGGCAAAAATTTTTAATTTAACTTTTACGAAAAATATTCTAAAATATTAATATTTATAGATTTTTCTAATTTCGCAAACATATACACCACCGCAGCTTGAACATTGTTATGCATATTTAATATTATAATTTTTTTTTGCAATTGCATGTGGGCAGGTAAGTGAGCGCATAATACACCGATAAATATATCGACCCTTGTCTCTGTTTGCTTGTGCTTTTTGCCTATCAACGAATTGTTACTGTTACGAATTGTACGAGTGGAGGGTCTTTCGATGAACGGTGTAATATTAGACTTCGCCATTGCGTGCCATTACGTCGACATTTGCCAAATTAGAACTACTAGGATTTCAGATAAGAATCGCTATATGTTTACTGATAGGCGTATTGGGCTCACATGAATGTTATTTTGATCCCTTTAAACGAAAGTATTTTTATTTACATAGATCCGAAAAGTTATCACATCCGTGACCGTGAAGACAAACAGTCAAACAACATTTCGAACTACAACGAGGAATAGCTTCGGTCGCTTTATGAGTCGGTGGCATAATTACGTCATATTTTCTCGCTAACTTTGCTGATGATTGAAAGTCACGCTACGGATATGAATGACATTTAGTTTCAGCAGGAAAGCTGCACTTGTCGCAAAGGTGTTGTGCCGTAATGGCTTTACTACGAGATTGATCCAAAAAGCATTTTATGTTTTAAAGATCTATATACGGTTCCGTTTTATGTGTAATACGTGGAGCAAGTGTATTCGTTCTAGTGCGTATAACTGCAGCGTAACATACTTAAGCCCACATAGTTATATGCCATGTAAGCGCAGTCAGTCTATCGCATAATAGAAGCGAGGTTAGCTGCGCGTTTTTATTTATCAGGAAATTTATACAAAACGAACCTTAAGTTTAAGGTTCAGCTCTTGCGCTTTTTGGGAATACGATAAACGATTTAATCGAGGTGAGGAAATTGAATAGCATTCTGTTGCTGCCAATACGTTTCGAAAGGATGGACTCACGGACATGACTGAGTGAATGTATACCGTTCTATTTTTCACACGCGGCATATACATTGTACAGGCCTCGGGCGCTTAATGTTTGCTTTTGATCATTACTTATTAAAATGAATTTCTCATTTATCTGCATAAAAATGTGATTATTATGTGAGACAAAAGAAATTTCCGCCGCGCTTTATGACAAATGAAGAGATATTGACCGTTAAATATATTTACATGTCATATAGCCATTTGGATGTATGCTTGTGTGGATCCGCACATATATTGTGTACATTGTGTATGTAGATATGTACGTGTGTACATATCATAGTAGTAGGCAGACCTGTGCGGTTTACTATTATTGTCGTCGGCGAAAGACCGAACGTACATTACAAAGCCAGCTAAAAAAAGAACGTGCCAGAGAAGCTACAATGATTTATATCGTCAATAATGCAGACAATCCGTCTACTTAAACGTTTGCATGTTTGCGTTGTCAATAAAATTTTCGTGATGAGATGTAAATTAAAAAAAAATTTGCATACATTTTCAAAACTCACATATTGTTGTTCATTTACTTTAATTGAATTGTTTAAGGAAAAATTATATTTTTTTTTTTTTTTTTTTTAAATAAAGTAATTGGCGCTAATTTTTTTTTATATCTTTTTTTTTCTTTTTTTTTTAAATTATGCGCTAATACATTTAAAGGCCTATGAATCATTTAAATTTGAACACAAGGCGAACGATTATAAAAGTTTTAGCTAAACTTTCGAATCTCCGACAGAGTCGCCAGTTAGGAGCATTTCTATGTCGGTTAAAATAAAAATGAGGTAAATTCCTTTGATGTGTTCCTTAATAAATATTGAATATATTTTCTCTCTTTTTCAATAATTCAGGTCAATCTGTTTCCCTCTATGTATAATCGAACTGTTATTCTATGAAGAAAACCACTTCATTGACTCTAGCTATTGGAGGTTAAAAGTGCCCATTAAATGTAACAAAAGGGTTTTCGTACACTTCTCCCCTTTATAGGGGGGAATTTCATATTTTCAATTTTTATATTAATTCATCCTTGGACCCTTACTCCCTACCTATAAGAAAACTGTAAGATGAATGAGACTTTTTCCATACGCCCAGCTTCGTCTTCTTCCAGACAACTAGCGAGTCTTCCGGCCGACATATTACTCCTTTTCACAATGGTCTGTCAGCGAAAAAGTTACAATTATATGCTCAGGTAAGCCCTTAATCCACTTAATATGATTTTTTGTTCATCTTTGCAAAAAAATATTAAAAATGATTCCTTATTGTCATAACTAAAATGTTAGCTTTGATAAGAGCGATGAAAAAGGATTTTGAAATTTTTGTGGTAAGAAATTTGTAGTTAACATCACTGGTTTTATCATCCTAACGCTAAAATGTAGATCCCATTGCTTTTCTAATAAAGGTCTACTTTTTGCCAACAGCAAGAACTTTTACATGGAAAGAGTTCCTAAAATAGTGGTCCAAACATACTACGTACATACATTAGTGGTCCAAACATACTACGTACATAACTATATCCTATTTCCGTCTAAGGGTTTAGTTTGCTTGAGAAAATTGAATAAGATGAGGGACTGAGCTCTGAAGACAGCCTTTTGTGATCGAAACTCACTGCAGTGAATTTATACTTTTGTACTATTTTGTGTCCATTCTCACGAGTTGGCAGAGATTAACTCTTTCCATGGGAAAAAGGGTTTTAAAATAGATCTTTTTGGCCCGAACACACTTCAGTAAGATTACATTCTGCACAGTTCTTTACGAGATTCTAAAAATTAAGCCTCTTAGGCCGTATAAAGATTTACTTCTCATGAGAAGATTCCCTTATATGGAAAAGGATTTTCCCTTATAGGGACAATAGGCTAGGAACTAGGAACTAGGAACTTACTCTAGTAAATCTCCAAAAATCAGCCCTTTTTGCCATATGGAGACATAATTTTCTTTAATAATGCTTTTCTTGGATCGGGGATTAAGAAATCATCTCATGGCATCCAAATTTTTTGCTTCTTTTCCTTATACGTAAATGCTTTTTTTAAGCGAATTTTGTTTAAAAATATGTTATTAAAAAACGTGACGAATTTTGCGAAATTCGACTTTCTGGAAGCAAGGACAGAGTGGGCCTAATACTCAACTCAATTCAGTTTATTTTCAATAGCTTTCGTTCTTGGGCCAAAACGTATAAAAATTGCGATTGTTAGAATTTCATGATCAAATTTGGCCAAGAAGAAGAACAAGAAGAAGGTTTGATGTATAAGTTTACTGAACTAAACTTGGACTTTGTTAGCAGATTTTGCGGATTACCTTTTATTTATTTATTTATTTATTTATTCATTTATTTATTTATTTATTTTAACGGGTCCTCATGAAAAGGTCCTTAAATGGTTTCTTCCGGGAAAATTGGCTTAAAGGCTGTTCTTGAAAGGTCATTGTGCTTAGAGTCCAATCCCCTAGTATTGTTCTCATGAAAATCAACCTTCTGTTTGGCAACAACGTGTAATTTTTGGTATTTTTTAAATACGAGAAGAATTGTCTAATGTAAAGTGCACATAGGGCCGGTCTTGCTTGATGGTAACGATTTTTTTTGCTTTTGCTTGCAATTATTATTAAAATCCGTTTATGAAATCATTCCTGTGCAAAATTCAATAGTAATTAGAGTTAAAAAAAAAAAAAACAACTGCATATAAAATCTCCGAAAACAAATTTTGTTTTGAAATTAAATTTTAAAATCGATTATCTTTTCTTTTTTTTTTATATTTTTCAGTAGAAGAAATTCTACATTTGTAAGTAACAAGTTTCTTATGGCTGTGTACGATAACTAAGGCAATAATGCGTTTTTTTTATTTCCATTGAATTTTTCTTTGTCTTTCTTTGAGAGAAAAAGCGGTTAGTAGGAGTGTCGCGAACCGAATCGTCGTTATCTGATCACATATCATAGAAGAAAAAAAAGCTTTCTACTTACTTCTTGTGTGTTTGGAGACCGTCACCAGCATACGTACGATGTCGGATTTCTTCCATTGGTCCGTATCGAAGGCTTGCTGATAGACTGATGCCTTGTGCTCGTTCAATTTATCATGGACTACGACAATGCAAAAAAAACAAACCGAATTTCCCTTAATTTTCGTATGTTCGTTTTGATAAATTAATGCCGTTCGCGTCCAATTGAAGTTCGCGATTATGGCGCGGATAGCATTACCTAAATTGTTGGCTTGAGCTCCCTTTAGTCTTGTTAGTGTGGGATACGAGGTGGCCTTGTTCGAGAAGTCGGCAGCATTGCCACCAGACGTAAGTACAGGTATTTGCCAGACGCCGGCGTAACGTGAAATCGGTGCCAATACGTATTCGCATGGTAGGCCGAAAACAGCATTCAGTTCTGAAAATTTCATATAAATCTCGAAGAAACCAATGGGACCATGAATTGATGAACAGTTCGTGTCGCGTGATATTAAAGTGACATCGATGCGTGAGCCATGAACGAAGCCTAAATTTTGGATATGTTTGATGGCTAACTCGAGCACAGGCAAAACCTTGGGCATAATACAATCGTTTTTGTTCTGTTGCTCATGACTCGGCAGCAGAGCAACAAAGCTTAAATTTTTATAGTGCGACATCATGTAGCTCGGGTCACTGTTATACCGTTCCGGGTTAGCTGGGAAGTATTGCTCCGATTCCGAGGCGGCCATAGGGTCGAGGGACTCAGTTTTCTGCAAACAGTCGTTCGATAAAGCCACGCACATGATGCTGTTGGTGTTAACAACAACAACAATAACAACAACGAACAGTAACATAAGAACGTTTGCAAACTTCTCGTTATTAAATAATTTCATTTTGTTTATATATATATTTGTGTTGTTGTTTTTATATTTCTGTAATCTGTAGATATTCACTTTGATGAGAAGTTCACCCCGTTTTTATTGATTTCTTAGTTAACAGATGTATTTTTTGCTTTGTTTTTAAATTCTATTTAAAATGTTTTTTTCTTTTCATGGTTTTGTATTTTTTCACTGCACTGCACTTTTTAGTAAAAAAATATTACATTTTTTTTTGTACCGCTGTTGTGCTTCTTTTCACACCGTTTCTGAATCTAGATATGTTGCAATTTTCTCGAGCACATGATCTATTTTTCTAGTAAATTGCATTTACGTGTTGTCACTTATTGTGGATTAATAAATTTTTACCTTTTTTTTTTTTTAATACTTTCTTTAATAATATTTTTTATATAATATTTAATTCTTCTTATTCTTATTTATTTTTTTTTTTTTCTATTTTTTGGATTATTTCTCACATGCATAGAATGCGAGTTCAGTGAGTTCAACATTTATTGAAAAAATCTCATAAAACCAGTTCCTTCGAATCGTGTTTCTGAAGCGCAACAAAAGAAAAATTATTCTCTAACACCAGCGATAAAATGATATAACGTTTAGGTAGACTTTGAAATAACCCTTTTATGCAACTCGTTAACGGTCAGAAACAAATGAAGAGAGGGAAAGGTATGGCCGTATACCTGATGGCCGTAGCCCACTGAGTATGTATACGTTACGCTTTTATCAGCTAAGCTTCTTACTACTGCTACGATCGAGATGAAAATTTCTAATGGGTTAAAACAAAAAATTCATTTTATATCCAGAAAATATAAATCTAATTAAAATTAGTAATGAAAATTAATTATTATTTTTTTTAATCATAAAAGTGTTCTTTCTTTTTTTATTGTTTTTTTTTCAAGGGTCCCATCACTAAGCAAACTATTTGCACATTCGCCATATGCGTCGAATTGCTTTTCATTTATATGAATCATATGATAATAAATTAGGCTCGTATTTTTTTTTCTTTTTTTTTTTTTTTTGCTCCCATCGCGGAAGGATGAGGAGTATGTTAATTATGTCGAAATGTTTGCAACGCTCAGAAGGAAGTTTCCAAGACGCCACAGAATAAATGTACTCTTGATCAGCATTAAACTCCGAGTCGACTTAAGTATGTCCGTCTGTCCGCCTACATAATGCCTATTGTTAACATCCTTCTGGCCGCGAAAATGAAGCCATCGATTTCAAATTTGGCAAAAGCATTGCAAGTTCTTGAACGTAGGTTGGTCGAAGGGCTCGCCTGCGGTATCTCAGCGCGAAGAAGTAACCTACAAAAATCCCAAAGTGAAGTATATAAATTCTTGACCACTTTCAAATTCGGAATGTACTTTGGCATGTCCGCCCTTTCGTCTATCCATCTGTCCTTCCGTTTAACTGTGTAGTATCTGTGATGAACATCCTCTCGATTGCAAGAATTTATATATCGGCTACAAAATTGCAAAAAAAATTTGAGAATGAGCTAAACCGGTCAAAGGACACGCCTACAACGCCGACACACCTATGCAACAAAATTTGTGAGCATCTTTCCTTTCCGGACCTTTTGCTTGTTGCTCGTAAAGTACAACACATGAACTGCACAAATTTCCGCCTTTGTTCTGAAAATAAAAAAGTCAGCCACGCCCTCCCAGTATTACAGTGTAAGATATTTAATTCGTTTCCATTTTTTAAATCTTCTTTATTTCGAATAACGGTGATGGGTATAAAAGATTCGGTAAGGATCGAATAAAATTTTCTTACTTGTTTTTTCTTTTTGTTTTTTGTGTCTACATGTGCATATGAGTTGTGTGGCGTTTGTGTTTATGTGTTTGTGTATTAATTGACTTTAAATATAATCTTATAATTTATTTCGTTTTACTCTATATTTTCTTTTGAAATGTATGTTTTTATATGTTGACCTTCACCTTAAAAATAAGTCGAGTAAAAGAATTTATATTTTGTACACAATAAATGCGGAGACTGTAGAGTTGACTGTACATTTATGACAGTGTGACGCGAGCCAGACGCATACCTAATTAGAATGCTGTTTTTCTTTGCGGTGTTGATTAATGCAGATAAGATGAGTTATTTTCTTGATCGACATACGTCCTAAAGAACATTTTCAACTTTAAAATTTCTCTTGAACAAAATTAATAATAAGCAACTTTTGTATTTTTATTTTTATTTTTTTTTTTCTTTACTGAAAAGAACTAGACAATCGGAAAGGTTTTTGTTGGCCCAGTGAAAATCATTTTAAACTCGGTATCTTTGTTAAGGTGCGTATGAGCAGATCAAAGTAACTTTGTTTTAGTCATTAGGTGCTAAGTTTTCGAATATTCTCACGACAAATGCCCAACGATTTCAACAGACGAATAGGGTTTTTTACTAAGTTCAGAACCATACATTAGATCCCTTTTTCTTAATCGGTCTTTTGTGGATACATTAGCACTAAAAAAAGAAAGAGAGAAATAGAAGAGAGAGAAATATAGAGGGAGAGAGAGAGAGAGAAAGAGAGAGAGAGAGAGAGAGAGAGAGAGAGAGAGAGAGTGAGGCAGACAGACAGACAGAGAGAGATTTTTTGGCTTGGAACGAATGTTTTCGCATCTAACCTCCAAGCCTATCTTCTTCTAACCTCCAAGCCTATCTTCTAAAAGAATGCGAAAACAAGCAACCCATCGGTAACCGTGTTGCTGTTGAATGTACGAATTTTTTTTCAATTCATTTATTTGTGTTTTAAGCCTCTAAATCGAAAAGACTGCGGGAGTTCTTAATATTCATCCCAGGCAAAAAAATTAATAATGAAACTCTAGCAGTGAGAAACACGAAAGGCTAGCTGACCTTGGAAGCACCTGAAAATTTCTGCTAAAGTCATTTATTTATTAAACTTTTCATATCGTTCATCTCGCTCGTTTCGATGACGTCTAACTTGTATGAGATATTTTTCGCAAATTTCTTCTCACTTAAAAAGTGATGGAATGTTTGCGTCTAAAAGCACGCATCACCGATTGATTTTCAAAACTTTAAAAACTATAAAAACTTGAATTTATTCAATCTACAACAAATAATTAATTAATTATTAATAGCATCTCACCATTTGGGATATTGGGGCATTATTGATTACGTGTATGAACCCTCGTATAAAAAATTGAAAAATGATTTCTTTAACACTAGAACTACCGATAGTTTGTATTTACGCATATTTGCTGTTAGGGGCCATAGTGCTCCCTGGAAATAGGCAATTAAAATTTAATACAAACTTGACATGCTTTGATCGAATAAGAGATCAAAATCGTCTTGATCTGTCCCCAGACACGCTTACACTAGAAAGCTCTACATTAGAACGTGAGACAACCTCGGAAAGAAGACTGACCTTCTTTCGATATTTTCATCTTTAACTTTGGATCGCGGGAAGATATATCTGAAAATTTGCTATCCAAATATTTGTAAAAAATCATTTCTATGCGGTGCAAAAATATTTTCATCTTTTCATTTCTTCGTATCCTTTTCCTGTAAATAAAGGCCATCAAAAAATATAGAAACTTTACGTGCTCTGCTCAAAAAAGTGCCCCGCAGTAGTTGTAGTCATAATAGTGAAATTTAAAAAAATTTAAAAATCTCCGTGTCAGGTGTCTCTCACGCTGGCCATTTAGGACCCAGATCTTAATGTACGCTGACGATGTTAAACTGTTTGCGTCTTTTTACTTGGGATCCCACTGCCAATTTCTCCTTCAATCTGGCTTAGACAACTTGCTTATGTGATGCTCTCTAAACTTTATGAAAGTAAATGTAAAAAAATGTAAGAAGTTTTCATCCTCAAGCAAGGCTCTGTTCACTAGTGACTATTTCATTGATTCACAAAAATCGGGCGAGTAAAAATCCGTTCATGGACTTGGCATTTCAATTCACTATACGCTTCGTTTTAATGTGCACATTGATCTCTCTGTAAATCAGGTTAAGTCGTTTCTTAGTTTTATTAAGCGGTGGTCTAAGGAGCTTGCAAAAAGGCTTTCTATGAGCTTAGTGAGATCAGTACTTGCGTATGTTGTGTGGTCACCTTCCTACAAGCGCTATGTAAATTCAATAGAATCCGTTCAAAAGCAATTCCTGCTCTTTTCCTTTAGAAATTTGGGTTGGGACCTTGGTTTGGGTGCATTCCGAATTTGAAACTGGCCAAGAATTTATTGACTTTATAGGGCTTTTGAAGCTTGATTATTTCTTTTGAAAAGCAAAGTTGTTCTCACTTTACTTGGCACTGTAGGTGCGTCCCATTTCAATACCATTGTCCCATTTTCAATACCAACCTGCGAGCAGGAACTTCTAATGTTTTTATTAAACTTGAAGTCGATAGTTTCTTGTCTGCGGCCAGGAGCACGATTACAACTGACATTACAGATACGGACAGACGGACATGCTTAAATTGATTCAGAATTTGATACTCAAATTGGTCAAGAATACATATATTTCGTGGGGGTCTCTCAAGCTTCCTTCTAAGCGTTGTAAAGGCTTTGATGATGGGTATAAAAGTCATCCTTGTACGACCCGTCGTGTTCTGAAATAACTTTGATGATATTCATAAGCGCCTTACAACTAAATAGGGAGATCACGAGTTACTTTTAGTAACGGTATTAGCAGATGCATTCATTAGTATCACAACCATAAAAAAATATCATTTCACAGTTGGATCGAACATAGTACTTAATAAGGCCATAGGATGTTCCATAGATGCCGGCATTATTGATGAATTCATACGAATGAAATGGCTCGCAATTTCATGAGACTGCCATGTTGTAAAATAAAAAAAAAACAAAAAACTGGGAAAACAAAATCTGAAGAACCTGACGGCAGGACAATACAAGTTACATTTCAAGTTAAAAATTCAAAAAAGTCGGTTTACTCCTCACTTTTAAAGATCAGGAAGTCTGGTAACGTTTTCTACCGGTAGCTGCTTCCATTGCAAATGTCTCATCTCTAAGTTCGTACGCGCTATTAATAGATGCCATAAATTAAATTGCAAAGCGGGTAATAAATACGAGAATGACATCATCGTTATGTATCATTTAAATGTCATTCATAATAATTTTTAATAAGCCGTCATACACATTGTCGCTATAAGCAATTCCTGGTGCTTTTCAGAAATTTTGTGCTGCAATGGAATTATTTTCCGAAAGTTTCGTAAAATCATGAAATAATAAAAATACTTGTTCTTGTACTTGGGTGTAACTTAAGGAGAAGCTTAAGGCAATTTGAAGAAGTGCGTTTCATACCTCAACCCGGACTTATTCTTAATATTTCTTAGATAACAAAATATGTAATATTTGCGGCCGTTTGCTCACAAGCACACAAAATACATATCGAGCTCAATGTTTTACTACAAAAAAGATAAAAACGATCAAATGGGAAGGAAAACTCCACCCATTAAACAGGTGTACTGCTGAGAAATCAAAAACGAGCAGCGCTTAAATCCTCATCCATAAAAATACTAATGTGATGAGGTGCAACTTTACCAGGTATGCGAATATGAAACAGGAATTCGCCCATAGATACATGTGAGGGACATACATGTCTGAAATTGTGGTGTGAAATTGTGGTGGCCGGGGCATGGGGCATCAGCAAGCGAGTCGTAATACCGCAAAAATACTTTTTCCAACAACGAAGAGAACGTCGAGTTTGTGCTAAACAAAGAACACTCGTTGACAACATCTTTTCTTTACCCAAACGATACAAAAGAAAGTCTTTTCGCGTCGTCTCCTAATAGGGTAGGAAAAGTTGATCTGTTTTGGGAATTCCATCGACTGTAAGGTTGTATAGCTTTCGCATGAAGACGCAAATCTTTGCTTCGTGCGACCGTAAGGGCATGCCCTGTTATTAATTGTTAAAGTCTAGTGGAACGATTATTGTCCGAATTTTTCGTTGCTCAAAAAAACGGGCGAAATATCAAAAAAGGCAACAGAAGGTTATTTTTTTCACTACATCCACCAACAGAGAAAAAACGACTCGTGGCATTTTCGAACTACGCAACGGTTTACTGCGGCCTGCTTACCAAACTTGAGCCCTCCGATTACTCGTTGTTTGCATCGATTTTATGAAAACATACGAAAATGGTTCGACGACTGGTTTGCCTCAAAAGGACAGCAGTTTTTTACACCTATCAAGGATGGATGAGGATTGTGTTCATTTTATTAGCTCGCAACGCCTACAAGAAAGCATCAGACAACCCACAGAGTACACTTACGCTTGAAGAGCATCAAATTGTAAATCGATTTAAGCATGTCCATCTGTCCGCCCGGTATATGTCCATAAGGTCTCTTGTAAACGTTTTTCTAGCCGCAGAAATGAAGCTGTGGACTTTTAATTTGGCGGAAGCATTGGAAGCTCTTGTGCGCACGTTGCTATTGAAATTGGATCAAATTGGTCGCAGCTCCACGTAAACTGAGAACACCTCGAGCTTTCATTGGAAAATTGGTTGTTTGCTCATCATTCATAAACTATAGTAGACAAATGTACATAAATTTGAACGCATATTCTATGGGCGATGTTGTAGCAAAATGTTGTACAAAAATGGAAAAATTTGAGGCGGCCTACCCAACGTTATGGTGCATCAAATTGTAATTTTTTTCCAATACATTTATAGGGCACAGAAACAAGCTTCAAAAACCCCATAAAGCATCTAAATTCTTGACAAGCTTCAAATTTGGAATGCACCTAAACATGTCCATCTGCTCGTCTATTCGTCTGTCCATCTATCTGTTTGCGCAACTGTGTAGTATTTGTGGCAAACATTCTTCCGTTAGTGAAAATGAAGATATCGCCTACAAAATTGCAAAACAATTTGGAAGTGACTTAAGCTTTCCTAAGGATACGCCTGCAACGATCGACCTAAACTAGTCTGCTTGTCTGTCGTCTGTCCAGGCATTCTTGTCTTCATCCTATTTGTCGCATTTTTTGAGATATTTTGATGAAATTTGTTACACGGACATGTTTTGATCGGACCACCTTTTTGGACCATTTCCCACACACCGGCTTACTTTGAGGAGTCATTATACGAATCACTGTACTAACCGCAGTGGTGTAGAGTATTTAATGGTGGGGCCGTGGGTCACTAAAATGCTTTTACATCTTTCCACACAATAAACGCGTATTCTCTATATAAACATTCCGGTTTCATATGTATATATATGTATATATATATATACACATTTTCCTGGTATTAGAATGAATTTTTAAATCAAAGTACAAGCGCGTTCTAGTAGTTATTAGGGTTAGTGCTCGACCTTGATCAAAAAAGCATTTATTTAAATTGATCTTTAGAAGTTTTAAGCCTAAACCACGAAGCTATTGATTCTCAGCGTTAGTGAATAGTAAATAAAATCCAGGATCAAATGGGTGTGTGCTTTGGTCGCCCATAAGTATAAAATTTTATATTGAAATTTATTTTAAAACTTAGTGTTAAAGAATTTGAAGTCCATGGCGGCAACATTTAGCATTTACTGCAGTAAGGAAAAATTACAATTGAACGACGAGTCAAAGTCAAACTGTCGCTTAGAATGGAGAACACATGCACATACTATTGTTATCGTTTAACAATGATACGAAAAATTTAGTTTTTGTTTCGCTGTTCAAAAGCGTTATTATTTTACTAATTGCTTTCTCTCTCCCCCTCTTTCTCTCTCTCTCTCTCTCTGTCCGTAAGATTGTGTTGTTCATTCATCATCTAATTATAAATTTATTTACACTGCATTTATAATGCATTACACGCTTATATCTGAAACTCGCTATTACTGTTTTGTTGTTGTTGTACTTGTTTAAAGCGTGAAAATGCACATTGCGCACTCCAATGAGTCGAGATATTCGTGTAATCGTCCTAAAGTTTTTAGGTTGATGCGATGATAAGCATCTGACTTTTTTTTTGGAAGCCTTGAAAAGGCAAATCCGTAAATGCTTTTCAAACCAGTCAAAATACTTTATCCCCAGCCCACCATTAAATACAATATGTCGCTTAATTCAGTCATCCGCATAATGACTTTTCAAAATAAAGCGTTATTCGGGAAATGGCCAAAAAAGTCCGAAAGGTTCGATTCGAGTCATTTTTCAATGGTGTTCGCTCTTGGTTCCAAACACGCCTGTGTAACAAATTTCATCAAAATATCTCAAAAGTTGCAACATGTGGCTTGAACACAAATACACCAGGACAGACATCGGATAGACCGACAAGCTTAGATAATAGTAGTTGCGTCTATCTCGAGTCCTACTGGGAGTTGCACACATTCGCGTAAACTTAATGTACGCTTGTGTCACAAAGGGTGTAGGGTATAAAAGCAAAACTAATATAGCCTAAAAAGGCTGAGTATTACGTGCCTAAAATTTCTGGCTGCACAAGAGTTGACTTTTTGTAAAAAATGTATACAGAGGAGTGACTTGGTCTAAATCTAGGGTAGTTGAACTTGTTCTCAAACAACTTACTGCTCTTTGCCGGGGCTTGTGTCACAAAATATTAAATATTCGAATTTGCTTTCATTTAGAGATTTACGGAAAGGCTATAGTAGTGTGATCCAAATTTAACATAAAAAGTTCATATATCCCAAATCATTATATTCATCCAATTTTCGTCGTAAGATACAAACTGAAATTTTATCTCGCTATCATATATTCTTTTGCGTTAGATCAGCCATTCATGGAATTTTCTTTGTTTGTGGTGGTTGTAGCGAGATGGAAAAAGACAGTAGTATTCGTTTATGTTCGATTTGAAATTGAACGGACAGGGAATGGTGAGAGTGACCACGGCAGGACTGTTAAAGAGCCGACTGGTGTGGGTAGATGGATAACTCCAGACCGTGCGACTGACAACGTTAAGAAAATTGAATATTTTTGATATTTTTTTTTTATATGAAAGGCTTTTTTTTATAAGAAGAATGAAAATCAAAAAATGGTCTCATCTCATACAAGTTTTTTACATTTCATATGTTTCTTCGTGTGATCGTTTGTTTGTGTTCCCACTTTGCTTGTTTAATGAGAACACAAGCCTTGCGGGCAATTCGATTATGAATAATGAAAAGCAGTTTCGTCTCCATGAGTACACAAAAACAGTATAATTGCAGATATTGAGGTGCGATCTATAGATTATCCATTAACATCTTATTTTGTCCTACGAGACACATGGTACGCCGCCCGAACTTTATATCAAACAATGAGGGTCAAGTATTTTGGAGTCTAAAATCGAGAAACGTGAAAAAGATATTATCGCTCTTTAACGAACTCTGTTTAAGCCTCCACTCATTTCGCGAAACGCATGCATGGTCAGATTTAACTTCACGGTAGACTTTCCCTGTGGGGCCACTTCGTAAAGTGCGTGCATATCAGAAGAGCTTAATCAATGCTGGAAGTGAAGGGACATCCATTGAATATTGTAATAGCACATTGAGTAACACTATACCACGAATTTATTTGTACTCGCTGCTCGATCTTGAACGTTTACTGGATATTCTTTCCCATGCGTAGAAATCTCCCATTTATTGCTAATACACATACACAATAAGTATTATGCTCTCACATTATGCAACTCGCATATGATATATGATAGTTTCTGAAAATCGCATGCGAGCTTTTGTACATAACGCTGTCGCTCTCCTTAAGGTGTTTTATTAATTGCGGGGGAAACGCTGCCGATTTTCAACCTTAACATGCAAATATTATAACAGAAAAAAAAGGTGTGTTATTATTGATCTCATACGAATCACTTTAGCTGATCTTTCAGCTTAAAGGGAGTGAGAAACAAAAAAAAAGAAAAGAAGGAAACTTGAGACTAATTCGAGTCTTCTCAACAAAACCAAATCTCCGAGTCCGTAATTTGAAGAATATTGTGATTTGAACACTCTGATGAATGAAAAAGAGGTAGACAAGCAGACGAGGAGATAGCCACGACAGCTCAATCGGGTCTCCTCTCTAAGCAACTATGTAATCTCCCTAGTGGATGCGACCTCTACAGCAGATAATACTTAATTACGGTTTATTGTAACTTACTGTCTGCTTACTCGTCCATCAAAAGCGTCATCATCATCATCATCATCATCATCATCATCATTATCATTATTATTAACATTGTTATATAAACAAATGTTCAAATATTTATTTAATTTATGTTATGAACAATGTAAATATTTAGGCGCTTATTGGAGATACAGTTCCCAAGAGAACGCAAACTCTTTTTGGTTTTGTTTTGTTAATAATTTTGGCGCATGGCATGGCTGTCTTGTTTATTTAAATAAAATATTTTCTATCTTTCTTTTTTTTAAATTATCACTCGTTAATACATAAGATATATACAAGTGCGGAAGAATCAGTCTCTCTCTCCATTTATTTACACATAAATGACAAGACGTTTTCAATGTAAACGAAACTATTTCATGCGGTTTTCATACAAATAGGTCTTGATGCGAAAGCAATTTATTTTAGACTTAATCTTTAATACTTAGTACTTAAGAAAAATACATAAAAAAAAAAATTAATAAATAAATAAATAAAATAAAAATCCTGAGATTTTTCCTTAACAAGTCAGCCTCCATTAAGTCCAATATGACAGAATGGGAAAACTATTTTTTAATTGAGATATAAACAAAACGAAATTGTGTAAAGAATGTTGTGACACAAAATCAATGCCATAATGGCTTAAATTGTTCTGTTCTGAACAGAGTCTCATAAATTTCTGTACATTGACATAAAACGTTTCGATTCAGGTTTAAGTTGCTGCGGAGGTCTTCTCCCCACAATCCGGCATCATATTCTTAGTTCAGCTGGTGTAGGGACAATAACTCTTGGGTTTGTCTGGGCTGTGTCTGATAAACCCTTTGACTTTTCTACGACGAACTCTGTCCCTGGATACTCTTTGTCTTGGCCAGCGGATGAGAAAGTACATAACTATAAAGTAGAGTGAAAATACTACGAAATAGTGGTAGTGGCAGTAGCTTATAGTAGTATGACTACAGGGGGAGAAAAGAAGTCTTCTTTCAAGAGGAAATAAAAATGTTGTCGACTACACACTTGGATTTCTTTATGGCGGAAACTGTTGCCTTTATCTAAATTACAAGTTGCAAGCCAAGCACTTCAAGGTATGGACATAAGAGTAGTAGCTCTTGTAATCGTTTTAGTAGTGAAATTATTGAGAAGAGAAAAAAACAAAACTTCTTCTGACACATATTGCAGCTACCTTGTGGGTAAATCTGTCGCGGGAAACTCGAGGCCTAAGCCTGAGGATATAATTATTGCTTTAATCGTTTGTATCAAAGAGAACTACAAAAAAAAAATGTGGGAGGCCAAGCAATACTCTTACTTTGCCCGCTGCTGGAATTCTGAAAAACGATAATTGATTGATGACTTGAGCAATTAATTGTGCAGAGAAACATTTGAATTGATCTGAATTGAACTGAAGTCTTATTTTCATTATAATTTCTTGAACTTGACAAAAAACTACAAAATCGAAATTCCTTAAATTTTTATTCACGATTTATGTCAACAATAAGCGAATATGTTTTTTTTTTGTACTAATGACGCGAAAGCATTCTTAATGATCGCACATCGTTGCTTTCATTGCATCACACGCACTACATATCTGAAATTTTTTTCAATTGAATTGAACTTAATTTGAAATCAATTGTGTTTAGCGTAAAGGCACACATTCGAGTATTTTTAGAAATCCTTCATTGTCTGCACTTGAGTGAAGGAAGGACAAAACAAACAAAAAAAAAAAAAACAATTTTAAAAAATAAATAAAAAATAACACGAAAAAATAAAAAAATTAAAATTAAAAAAAAAAGAATAAATTAATGAATAAAATAAATCGAACTATGGTCGAATAAACTTCGATTGCCCGCTTAAGAATTTAAATTCGAAATGAACCCTTTCGCTGTCAAGGTATTCTGGAGAAAACATCCTTCACATTCCACGACCTTTTCCGTGATTATACGACGTTAAATGGAAGCGATTTTACATAAGTGTAGTTAGATTGAATCGTTTAAAATTCTTTGGCTGACGTTTACCAGCGGACGAGATAATATTTCTACGCTAGTGTGGCCTCAAGTATGCGGAAAAGATAAAACTTTAATACCGTTAAAGGGATTAAAGAGATTTTTTGTGGGAAATTTCCCCGAAAAAAGGTCTTCAGTATCATCTCTCTGCTCTTCTGAGCATAATGTTTGAGTTCCTTTTCTACCAGAATATGAAACGCACGAGCGCTTGTAAATACAACGCTTGTATTAAAATGTTTTTCTTCATTTATTTAAGTTCTGAGCATTGAGTCTTTAAAAAAGAGGTAGAAAAGGTTGCAAAAAAGGAAAACTCCCTCAGTCGTTAACTTATAGCAGACATAGTACTATACGAACATAAAGACAACGTATCACTAAATGATATTTGCATTAACATCTCGTTTAAATTTGGACTTTTTTATCAAAGGGTAATTTTTCATTTTACTTTTTTGCTCCATTTCCGTACCGGTGTCGTACGCAGTTAGCTAAGTGTTTTTTGTTTAACATAAGCAATCACTCAAGTCATGTTGTTCTTCTATAATCATGCAAACACGATGAGAGTGAGAAGGAATCGAAGGAAGAGGAAGAAATTGGTAGTTGGGAGTTGGTGGCCGCGCAGTTTATGTCTTTATGGGCCAAGCTGCTTACTATAGCTACGAGGAAAGTGAACTCTTGTGCGAACACGACTTTGTTTAGATGGGTGTAAATATTTTACAACATATTAGGGGAGAGGATAAACTAAGTCTCGCCCGATACCGGAGAGTTACTCCGGGCTTTGCCAATAATTAATATCACAAATCAAATTTCTTATAAGCTAAAGAATTTGTAATCAGTTTAAGGGCATCATTGTCTACGTCTTGTGCAAGCTATATATGATATGTTCGCCTAATTACGGCAAATTATAAATTTTAATGTGTTTAATTATAGCAAAAGTACATGCTTTTGTCTATTTTTGTGGAAAATTAAGTTATAAAAACAATTTCAAAGTAAATAAAAAAATTAAAATTCTAGTCAATTGCTTTCGCTATGTGCCTCGATTGATATGAAAGTCCTCACTTATACACTTGCGTATATTTAAATATGCTTATCAGGTACAGAACTATAGGAAATGTTTGAAAATTAAATCATAGTACGAAACACAACAACATATTCTAGCTTTTAAGCCTTTTCTTTGGCTTCTTCTTTTGTAAGAAAAGCGAGTCTTTTTTTCCTTTAAGTGGGGGGAGTGTTCACTTTGTCAAAGTGTTTGCAACGCCCAGAAGGGAGCTTCCGGGACCCCACGAAGGGTATATATTCTTGATCAGCACCAAATTCCGAATCGATTTAAGCACGTCCGTCTGTCCGTCTGTGTAATGCTTGTTATAATATACATACTCCTGGCCGCAAAAATGAGGCCATCGACATCAAATTTGGCAAAAACCTTGGAAGTTCTTGCACATAGGTTGTTATTAAAATTAGATCAAATCAGTCAAAGCACACGCCCACAATATAGTATAAAGTGAGAATATTCCGGCATTCTATGGGGTTGCCCATTGCGCCTAAGTTACAATAGACCCATGATGGAAATTTGCGAGTGTATTCTACAAAAATGCCAAAATTCAGTTATGCGCACCGCTTGCAATACCGTTTGCGTGCACATTTGTAAGATTTGCCCAGGAGAACATGAAATAGACCCAACTTTTATTAAGCCAAAGTGATTCTCGAATCGAACTGTCTGTCCGTCTGTCCGTTTATTGATATATTTTTGTTGTTGAAAATGATGATTGATGAGTCGACCCTTCCCGATATAAACACTTGACAATTTCGTCAAGTCGTTATATGATAATATGGTGCAAGTTGTAGTATTTTTGCATTTTTTAAGTCCCCCGTGCTGCAGCTCTTCCTACGGAAATTGAATCTTTATATGGTATAGCCACAAAGTCCAACCTCTGATTAGCTATGATGGACGCGACTGGGAAATAATAAAAGCGAAGCAAGTTTTCTAAATTTAGAGCCCATTGACGGTTCAGTACCCTCCAATAAGGGGGCTCGCATGAAATTATGCATTTACATAAAAAAAACGTATAATTTTTCGTGCTTTACTATAGAAATGGGCAAAGTGGTGTAGGGTATCTAATGGTCTGCCATGCCACGATTATAGCATTCTTAGTTGTTTCTTTAGTCGTTCTTAAAACAGACGCAATTGATATAAAAGATCCGGTCACAGTCGCATACAATTTTCTTTTTTTTTAATTACTATTATTACAGTTTGTGTACACATTTTTGTTTGAATCCGAAAATATCTGAAAAATACTGAAATGTACTTTAACCTACTTTTTTTTTTCATTTTTCTCTTAAATGCTCCTCGTTTATCTTGTGCAAAGATGATGTGCACATGGCTGGAAACAAAAAATCGAGTGAGTAATAGAGACAAAGTAATGTTTTTTTTTGGCGATGTTTACTTTATATAGTTTCTCTTAATTACTTTTTAAAGCCACGAATTTTTCGGTCCAAAGCAAATGTGTTGGCTTTGAAATTGTTCTCCTTGTGTGCACATATTTCTTTCAATCACACAAACACTTTCAAAGTACTTGAAATGTTATTTAAATCATATTTTGAAAAGGAAGTGTTTTTTATGCTATTCTTGTGGCCATGGCTGTACTGTGAATGAGTGACATCGTGGGCACAACCTTTGTTGTGAATTCGTAGACAACTTCAGCACTTCTCTCTCTCTCTGACTGTTACCGTGTTAGAGCCACTCCCGAAATGATTGATTCATATTCAACAAAAAAAGCTGGCCCCGGAGTGAGTTTGCTTTTGAAAGGTTTTCTAGCTCGGTGGTTTCGCATTCGCATATTGGGTTAAAGCGTAGCGAGCTTCCAATGTTGTTTGCTTTCAACTTCAGTCTCATTTGTTGTTTAGAATGGAAAGATAAACCTTAGCACAATTTTTTTTATTATAACTCGATATAATAGAAAAAAAGAGATCAGTGATCTTGAATTTGTCTTAAGATAAAAGTAATGTCATAATGAATTTATTTAAAGAATAAATCATTGCCTCAAGTGGACGTGAATAACATCAAACAAAAATATTAAAATTTGTTTTCAAATATTTATGCAAAGCTTAGGAGAGTCAACGCACTCGCTTACGACTTATAAGAAACATCATAAGAAATTTTATTATATTTATATATATATATGTATATCATATACTTGGCATAAAGGATTTCGCAGAGGAAGGTGACCGATAAAATTTTACGACATATTGTATAAGTAAATATAAATAAAATTTTGTGTAGTGCGAATGAATTTAGAGAAAATTCTTTCTTCTCTTAAATATTTTTTTTTAAAAATTTATTGGTTTATATTGTTATTAGAATATTTTTATGAGAAAATATTTTTATATTGTAATGTTATTGCGTTTGTTAAACTTTTTTACTAAGTCCATCAACAAACAAATAAATTCAAATTCCATTCGGTCGCTTTACGCTTCACGCGAATATTTTATTTAACATATTTTCAAAAAAACATAAAGTAAGTGAACTTTATATAGCAAGCGTTCCTATTTTAAATGCAACGCAATAATGAGGCAGCATTTACTTAACAAAATTTTGCACTTTTACTTTGTTGGGTATCAGACCCGCCGAGAGTACACAAGGAGTACATTTTCGTATAATTAGGACTAAGGAAGATGGGGATCTACGAAACATATAACACACAGAACACAACAGATTAGAGCCGTGTGATCGTTCATAAGAGAACTGACTTTCTCTCAATTTAATTCTTTCAAATTTCTTTCTAGTATTGTAGGGGTCGCGGGGACCGGGAACAAAATTTCCGGCATTCGTCTGGCATCACAAACTGCCCATGGCGGGAGTTTTGTCCGCCAAATAGCGGGAAGGACTTGCCTGCTTGTCCAATACGGGGGCGGCTGTATGATCCATAAAAGGTTTTGATGATTCTCGCCCTTACCAGAAGGGGGAGGAGCACATGTTTCCATTTGGCACTCGATAAAATATTTAGTATAGATTTTTTTTTAAGTGCAATCGTGGACATCGCTAGCAGATGTTAATCCACAACTTTAAGTCTCGCATATCAAGGCCAAGCAATGTTTGAGCACAAGAGCAAAACCCAGCAGTTTGGTTAACTTGCGAACGTTGTGATATATTGAACTAAAGCCATTCAAGCAAAGTTGAGTCGATCGGTGGGTCCATTTCAAGTTCCCCATGGTGTTACACACATCCACACACAATATTAATATAATACTTCGTCGAGAAACCAAAAGAATTCAGTTAAGCCCACTCACACACACACATGCTCCTCCCTAAGAAACTATAAATAAGCGTCTTTTCATTCCCGTTAATTTTTTTCAAGTTACGTTTTGAGATGGCTTTCTCTCTTTCTTTTTTAATGCAATAGAAACCAAAACGTGAACTTATGCCTGATTTGCATAATATAATGACAATAAGCCCCAGAGTAAGAAAACGATATTCGCCGTAGCTGAGAAAGACCTGAAAATTAATAACGTGGCACTTACTCTTTACTCTACTAGAACTTTGATTTCAATTGAAGTGAAAATTACGTGCTTCCCTATTGAGACTACAACTCAATAATTCTCGAATCTACAATTTTTTAAATACAGTCTTGTTTCCCTCTCAATTATGCACGCATTGCGATGCTTGCGGTCACTATTTCGCTGTCGATGTTATTATAATTATCGAGTGCTTTGGCCGATGGCTTGAGTAACACACAACAATAGCACAATTTGTCGCTTGGGAAATCTGTTAATGTTTTTTGAGGATATTTTGCGTCAAGTGTGTTTCGAATTAAAGTAAGAAAATCTCAAAGAGAAAGTGCAAATTTTCCTGTTCTACCTGTAATCCCTTCTGACCACCACCACTCGCACACGAATGGGGGACATATCTTGAATGGCTGGTGAAAAATATATAAAAAAATAAGTAGGCCGTCTTATCGATTCACGGACATAACGTTAAGTTATTGCATAAAATATTGTTGAATGGGTTCCTCTTACAGTCACGATGTGCCCGAAAGAAAAGCTCAAAAATAAATTAAATGCGTAATCAACATAAAACTCTAAACCGACCTATTGTTCCCGTTCTCTGTCTCTTACTGCTTCTCTTGGAAATATTAATATGAAAACCTCCAGTTTGTTGGTGCATTTATATGATTCGCAATTGAACCGGAGCTGCGAGAGGTATGATCGGTCGGTATTCTGGCTTTGTGTCCGATCACTAACCATAAGAACTTGTGATTGAGTTTTCTTGGCATAATTTTCATAACTTTGGCCAATTTGACGTTCCAGAGCAATAAACTCAATAAAACGCTCTTGTCAAGTTACGAAAAGTAAAAAAAAAAGTGCTTCTAATCTCGTCGAGGTAGCTCTAAGCAGAGCTTCATATCCAATTTGCCGTAAAGATATCCAAGAGCTATGAAAAATCTTTCGTCTGACTACGGATCTGATGGATATAAAGACAAAGAATAATGTGAAACTTTATGTCACGCACTTATCCGCCTGAGTGGCCGAGTAGGCAAAGAGTCTCGATTAACACAACAACTCGACGGTGGTGGGTTCAAATCTCAAGTTCGGTAACGCTTTTAATAATGCCTGAGATGCATGCTAGTGCTTTAAGACTTTATTCTGGGAGTTTATTCTCTGGCTAAACTAATGATAATAACGATAATAATAATAATGTTTTACGTCCATGAATACATAAATAGCCAACCAACACTTTGCCATTGAAAGTTTCACAAACTGTGCTCATTACTTTTGATGATGTCTTAAATATCCTGTCGACACGCCTAGGAAAAATTCCTGATTATTGCCTGTCAGGTTTTCTCCAGAGAATTTAAATCGATTTTGATCGTTTTGTTGTGGAAAATGACTTGGAAGCGAAAACATTAGTTTCTCTTGTTTGCGGTGCGTGTGCTTTATTTTTATTGATGTAAATAGCATTCTCTCTGTCTCTAATTTAAAGGTGTTAGCCGCCATTTTTCCCGAGCATGTTCACACGTTACCAGCCATATGTATCGGTTTCAGCAGACGCTTACATGCATTCGCACGTTAGGCGCAATTTTAAAACCTCATGCTTGTGATGGCGTAATATAAGTTTGTGCCGATGTACAAAAACTCCCAGAAGAGCTTGAGGTCGACGCAGACGCAGAATTATTTTCGAAGCTTTTCCGTCGGTCCGTCTTTTTGGTATTCTTGTTGTTAAAAAAAAAACTTGTTGAAATAATTTAATCAAATTGAGCGGAACGACGTGTTTTGGTTCAAGAAAGAACACCATTGGAAATTGTTCCAATCGCGCCCCTTTTTCGACCACTTCTCATTTAACGACTTTTTTAAATAACTCTATAGAGCGAAGTGCTGTAGAATTTTTAGGAGTGGGCCCACTATAATGTCTTCAGTTCTTTTCAGTGCTTTATGCGTTCCAATGATGGGACGATGTTTGCAACACTCTCTGACATAAAGGTACGCGCAATGTAATGAAATTTATTCTTCGGTGCCATAAGTCAAAAAAAATGTATCCAAAATATTGGCGTGCACCGAAATCGGTACACTTGGCGTGAAAATGGCATACCCTCATAAACAGTTTGGCAGACAATGCTTTAAAAAGGTAGCCTTTTTAGCTGCCCTCTTTTCCCTTCTCTTTGTACGGCGACCTACAAATAATTTGCTTTTTTTCAAAGGTGGGCTGAACCCGTCTATCCATTATGGCTTAGTTAACAAAACAGCTAATTAGCTTAACGCAAAAAACCATTAAAAATTATGTCTCATTTTCTTTTTTTAACCAGCTGCAGAACAATATACTCTATGCACGTGAGTCAACACAGCCAACAGAAAAAAAAAAAGAAAAAAAGTAATAGCAAAGAATACTTTTGCTCGCACTATCGCTAAGTAGTGCGGTCAATATTTGCGACTCTTTTAATAACTTTACTTCTTGATTTCAAATTATGCTATTTGCGAGTCATGGGCTGTCTATGGGTTAGATATCCGCTGTCTAGGATTTGGATCTTGTATGTGTGTTTGCTTTAGAATAACGCTTACACTATAACTGAACGGATGAATCCTTAACAATATGTGGGATCGCTGTCCGGGATTTGGGCCTCTTGTGGGCGTTTTGTCTTCAGAATATCGCGTATTATAACGGAATGAGAGAATGGAATACGAAAAAATATATTGAAAAGTTGTGTAACAAAATCAAACTCATAAATTTATATATATTTATAGTTTTTGCGCATTTATCTCTTTTTACCTCATTATCGCTTTTAGCGCTCGTGTAAGTGTATTTATATCGATAAATAAGGAGAGTGTTATCAACGGCTTTTGTGTTCTGCATACAATCAACGCAATAAAAGGCCGCAAACTTGAAACTTTGTCTTTTTGTACCCACCTAGCGGTAGATTAAATTCGTCACAAGTTTGCGACATTTCGAAACATTCGAATGAAAATATGGCTCGCGAAGCATTCCGACCAGATCACACCTACACAATAAAGCTAAGTCTTCTCTTGTTTTTTATCACTTTCTTCACGAATAACGAAAAATGTTTCTCTTGTGAATTATTATTAAATTGCTTAAGCTTTCTTTTTGCATCATTTTCTGTGTTTTTTTTTCTTTTTTATGTTTTTATTAATAACACTTAAAACATCTTCTAATCTACTTAATGCTTCGCTTATAGCCACTTAAAATACTTGAATATGATTTTTACTTGGCACTAGTAGCTGCGTAGTGATAGGTGTTAAGAAATTCGTACAAACGCGGAATAAAATTCAATTTCTTGTTTCTTTTCGTTTTGTTTTGCTTTCGAAAGACTGCAGCAGACAGTGTATACACCTATCGGCTGTTTGTCTGTCTATATTATTACATAAAACTTGTTTTATATTAATCTTTAAAGCATGTGAGGGATACACTAACAACAAGACCATTTCGCTCGCAGACGTCAGATAAAGTTTAGAAATTCTTGGTCAGAGTGAACTTCAAAGTCCACTCAATCATTTACATTTTGTCTTAATGCTTCCAGACAGAAATTTGAATTTGAAATTAAATTTATTAATAGAAGAAAAAGAAAAAATGTTTGCAAAAATTTCTTGCTATCAATCGACGTCATCAGCCAATATGATTATTATTCCTCTTACAGTTGGAAAAAATGATTTCACGTTAAGCTATCTGAGGTTCCTCCTTCCTTCATAGCATTTTCACTATGCTTTGATATCAATAGATGTCATAATGCTAAGGGCCCGTGTAAATCTATGGGCACTAAATGAAAAGAAAATTAATAAGAACATTGAAGTCGGGCAAGGTCGACTTTTAGATACCGTACACCGCTTCGCTTAGTGCAGTTATTATATAGCACAGTTGCACATTACGTACTTTTCGTGAAAGCCCATCTATTGGAGGACGCAAAAAACATCACATCACCTGATCTGAATTTAAAAAACTGAACTTACTTCTTAAAAATTTTATTATTTTTCAATTTTCTTTATAAAAGACTAGGAATTAAACATGCTCTCCTTATAAGCTCGCACTTTGTATGAGAATCCCTGTATTTTTTAGGGTCTAAAATAGGCCTATGTGGTCCAAATTTATTAAGAATTAAAAAAAAATCTTATTTTCATTATAAAACGTTAAGCCTTTGGCATATAACGGTCTATATTTCCTGAGAAAGTTTATATGCGGTAGCATCTAAAAAATAGGCCTCCATGGCCCAAATTTCGGTAAGGTTGATTTCTTTGTTAAGTTACTGTTTATTATGAACCACATTTCGCCATAAAACATTGAATATTTGATCTTTTTACCACATAAACATTCGCGTTTTGGTAGGAACGACGGTCTGAGGGAGGATTCAAAAGATTGCCGCAGCCAAGTCAAGTTTTTCATACTAACCTAGAATGTCGGAATAATATTTCTAAGCGAGTTTTTCTAAAAAATTTGGAAAATTTCAACTTTTCTTTCTTATAATGACTTTTTAAAATTTAGGCGTTATATGGGGATTGGGCGAAAAAGTGGACAGATCCGAACCATTGTCAATAGCGTTCGTCTTTGGGTCAGTGTATTAAAATTCATCAAATTGTCTCAAATATTGCGATCTGCCACATGAACACAAAAATACATAGACCGGCGTCAGATGGACAGACGCACAGACAAGCTTATCGATATTATAAAAGGTGGTTCTCCCTTAAGCGCTTGTGGGCATTACGTATGTCCGCACACACTTGATATACCCTCTTCCACAAGCAATGTAGGGTGCAAAAAAAGAGAACAAAAAGAGGCATCGCTATCTCTTTCCAAACCACAAGGTAAAGGATTAAAATGTAAGGTAAAGCAAAACCCGTCTAAAATACTAGATTTTGAAATGCAACACATTCCTTGTGCCTGCTCGCAAATATTCGATATTATAAACAGAGAGAGAAAGAGAGAGAGAAGAGAGAGAGAGAAGGAGAGTGAAGCGTACGTTACTCACGATGCATGCCGTTGTTCGTTCTTGTTTTCTTTTTCTAAATCACTCTGGTGATGAAATATTTGGTAAACATTTGCGTTTGAATAAAAATAATTTTACACTTGTTTCGTTTTGTATTTTATTTGATTTAATCAACAATGCGCGAACTCAGTGGGTGGGTGCATTTTTAAAAATTATTTTATCATCCGCTTTTTTTTTTCTTGGTTTCGGCTAGTTTGACATATTGTGGCGTGCGAACAAACGTTTTTATGCAAAGAGGTAAATAATACTGCAAAAGTATTTGTGTTTTTTTTTTCGTTTTTTTTTTTTTGCTTTAGATATAAGGAAATGAAAGATAGACTGTTTGGTAAACGGAACAAACATTTGTGACTAATTCATAGATAATTTTTATTTTTCTATTATTATTATTTTGTTTTATTTATGCAATTCGTTAACCAATTGCCGCTTGCATTCAATTCTTCCAGAAACGTTACATTGTTGTTGAATATTGCGTAATTACGATAGCGAAACGAGCACTTACTGTACTTAAGCACGTACCGTATTTTAAATCAGAAAAACCGGAAAAATGTTATACGCAGAGCGGACGATGGTTCCCCTATCCTTCAGTTATTTAGTATTTTTTTTTCTTTAATGTAATGTTTATTAAATATTTATTTTATTTGCTTTTTATTATTTATTAAATATTAATTATTATAACATTTTTTTATAATTTTTTTTATTATTTTTTTATTATTTTGTTTATTATTTTTTTTGTGCTCTAACCTTTTTTTTGAAGAATATCGATAGCTTGTAATTATAAATTAATAATTAAAGACTAAATATATAAAAATATTCTTTAATTACGTTTATTTTTACTATTAATTATTTATTTAATATTTTTGTTTTTGCTGTCATTTAAACATTTTATTATTTTCAAAATTTTAATTATTGTTACGATTTACTTTGAATTGTTATTTACTTAATTATTTGTTTTATATAACTATTTATTATGTAATTACTTTAGCATTTCCAAAGCTTGCACTTATTTAACAATTAAGAAATAAATACATAAAAATTATATTTTATCTTCTTTATTTTTTACTTTTACTTGTTTTTTTATTATTTTTTGAATTTTAATTATTTAAATATTTAATTTAAATATTTAAATATTTAATTTATTTATGTATTTATTATTTTTTGTTTAATTTTTAATTTTTTTTTTTGGATATTTCTGTAACTTGTAAATATTTAATAATTAAAAATTCCTTTGCTTCACTTATTCTTTACTTTGATTTATTCGTTTACTGACTATTACTATTTATTATTTTCTTGTGGTTATTATTAAAATTTTTTATTATTTATATAGTTTGTAAGTCCCTAACAGTGAATAAATAAGTAAAAATATCTTGGCTTCTTTCGACGAGAAGTTTAGGTAGACATACGCATGCCCCCCACACACTAAATAAAAAAAAAAAAATATATATATATATATATATATATATAATTTTGTTTTTTAATAAAAATTAACTGAAAAAAAATATATATGTATATTGGTTTTAGTTTTATTTTATAAAATAATCAAATAATTCTAGTGAAAGAAAAAATATTTTTATTTTGTTGTAGTGAAAAAGAAAAAATTATTTAACTCTTGGCAAACGTTGCGAGCGATGTGACGCATTTAACACACTTTACTGGAAAGAGGGTATTGCGTCAGAAGCACGCGCTTATATTACAAATATTTGCATTTGCATTCAAATATTCATTTTTGATAAAAACCAGGACGGGAAAGATATGCATACTATATAGCAAATATTATACCGCCCCCTTCCCCCCTCATTTTCGCCATAATTCATTCATTTATTTTTAAACACACTACTAGGGATGGAAATAGATACACTAAAGCGCACATAATAGCATTCGTTGCTGATACCCCTCAGAGATGACAAGAGCTACGAGTGCTGTGAAGGCTGCGTTCGCCTTGATTAACACTCATTTTGAGTTTGAAACCATTTTCAAATTTTGGTAAGAGATCTTTTATCGATCTTGCCTAAGTACTTGAATTAGTTTTTTATACGTAAATATGTTGGTTGGTAGTCAAACTTCACGAGCTTCACCGTTAAAGTACGCTTTATAGCAAACTTTAGTTTACCATCCCTTAAAGGACGTAAGTTGAAGGCTTTTATTTATTATGGGAAAATGATGCCCCACATCCCTTTTGCTTTTCGTGTCCCTAGTCAACAACTAAATATGGCCGAGGTTTACATTTTTACGAACGGGAGCATTCCAATAAATTTTGTTTACTTTGTACATAATCTTTGCATCACATGACGTGCTATATATATATGTAAATGCGTACGCACCGTACACTCATAAAGAATTTCTATGACTCATAAAGCGTACGTGCCAGGTATCCTTTTTCACTTCTGTCTTTGCGTATTACAAACGGAAGGGACACAGGATCCTAGTACACCCCATTCATCGATATTTCCAACAAAAACTAACATTTCTTCCGGGTTTCCAACAAAAATCGAGCTCAAACAAATATGGCAATGACAACGAAGTTTTCGCTCCAATCACATGTCACATAACTTGGAGAACTTTCTCTCTGATTTTGAAGGGTTATGTTAAAACAGCTCTTCTATTGATGGCTGATGTAAGGATTAAGAAATAAGGAAGGCAAAGAAATACTTCAAAAATTAACTAATTTTATTTATGTATACATTTTTTGAAATTTTGAAGAGAAGAAAATTGAAATTTTCTTAATTAAATTCTTTTTATTTGATTTTTTCATTTAATTTATTTTCTTCTTTTTCATTTTTTAATTGCTTTTTGTCTAATTCACTTTACTTCGCTTTAATTTACTTTTTGTTAATTATCATTATCATTATCATTATCATTTACATATGTTTAAAAGGTTGAATAGTTAAGTTTTTTGTTGTGTGTTGTTTGTTGCCAAAAAGAAATTGTGATCATGAAAATTTTATCTCATAGCTGGAGAAAGGTAGAAATATATAAAATTTTTTATTTTTTATTTACTTTCGTTATTTCGACTCATTTTCTTTTCTTTTTTTTTTTTTGCAAATTTTTATACACGGAAAGACAAATTGTTTACAATATTTTTATTTTTAAAAAAGTTCTTAACATGCTTCTCAATAACTATACTCGTACTTTGGAGTATCATTTGTAGTCGTAAAATTTATTTTTTCGTTGCTTGCTTTTGTTGTTGCTGTTATTACATTATCAAAACACAATTTTGTTGTTTATTTTGTTATAATTTTTTTTGTTTTTGTTTTGTTGTTTTTTCTTACTATTTCGTTATACATTATTCTTACGGGTGATACTCTGTGCCCGACGTACGTACGTACGTAAGTTGTTAAAACTTTATAAATTAATTAAAAAAAACTAAAATTTTTTATAGAAACGTCAAGTATTTTCACTGTCAAGAACTACTTTGATCCGATACGCGCTATAAGCTCGTTGCACATTCATGCACATTCTGCAAGCACTGATGAGAAACTTTATAAATGAATTGAAAAACAAATTCTATGGAAATAACAAAGCATTTACGAAATTGTGCTTGTGTTAGTTTATTGTTAAACACGCTAAACATTCATTTTTTTGTTCTAATATAAACTCATTTGTGTGTTGCGCTCATCCCAAGTTTTTCTAAAAGGGAAATTTCTCTCAGGAATATAGAACTTTTGATCACGAAAAGGAAATTTCTCTTGAGACAATAAATATATTACAACCAAAGGGGAATTTCTGTCGAGAATAAAAAATTTTTAATCATGAAAAGGAAATTTCTCTTAAGAAAATAAATGTTTTATAACAAAAGGGAAATTTCTCTTGAGAACGTAAATCTTTTAATCATGAAAGGGAAATTTCTCTTGAGAACACAAAATTTTCAATCATGAAAAAGAAACTTCTGTTGAGAAACTTTTTATGATTGTAAGGGAAATTTCTCTCTATATTTTTTATCGGCATTTTTTATCTGCAAAGGTAGTAAGTATTTCTTATCTATAAACGTGAAATTATATACAAAAAACAATCATACGTCCAGAAGACCAGTAATAATTATAAATTCAACAATTTTATAGAACAAAGTATAACTGCTAAGAATTAAAAAATGTTGAAAGCGATGGTACCGATGGTACATTTAAGAGTCGAATTTTCACCCGGACTAAATTAGTAATCTAGTAAACTAGCATGAAAACTAGTCGAGTTTATGGGAAATTAATTTTCGAAAAAAAGCGGAAAGATCAACAACAATTAGCAGAACATTTAGTGGAAGAAGGTCGCAGCACAAAAATGTCGGGATAACAGTATGTACTGGTAACTTGCTTGTAAAAGGGTCTATAAGCAGAATATTTGCTGGAAATAAGTCAGTTTTTTCTAATCGTTTTTGGTGTGACTTTAAACTCTTCCAGCTGCCCGGTCGTTATAACCACGGCGCCAAAACCAGCGACTGAAGACATGCTTACGGTGTTGTTTTTGGCTGATCTTCTGATCAAAATTTCATGTTTCATTCACGACATTCTCAGCAACTTCTTGGACGGGCATCGTACCATTAACATGTCTTTCAAAATAACAAAAAAAAAAAAACATCTGACTTTCAAATTCACGGGTCCTATGAAATTTGAAAATTCACCTTTTTCTTTGAACATATCTCGTATACTGTGCAGAGTGTTAAATTTTCTACATTACAATTGATAAATATCACCGCAAGGCTCCCATGCGTCGTGATGGAGTGCACTTTCCTTACTTCTTTTTAAGCGATATTATTGTTTGCTATTCTCATATAAGCCACACCACTTTTGGTGCGACGGTATATTAAGCTTGTGCGATTATATGCAATATCCAGAAGGACTTGAGATAAATTCATCTTAGAACAACTTTTTGCATCGATCCAAGCTTGTCAGTCCGTCTGTCGACGTGTCACAGTTTTTGAGACATATTGATGATATTTGGTACAGCTACGTGTTTTGGCCCCAGAATGAATGCTATTGAAAATAGTTCGGATCGGGTCACTCATTTTTGCCCCACTCTCCATATCACGCTTTATTTTGAAAAGTCGACGTGCGAGTAACTGTGTTAAACGAAGTGGTGTAGAGCATTCAATGGCGGGCCGCGTCCCACTAGAGTATTTGCATTTGTTTCATATCACATAAAACCTTATACGATGTTTTGTTGATAGAGAAATAAATACAAGTTGGTTTAAACAATAGCTTCATTAAGCTTGATAAACAACCATTCAAAGCCATTGCTTCTACTGCAAGCGGATTTATCATATTTTGTACTAAGCATCTAATGGCGGTTTTTCTACTAAATATTCTTTTAATTTAAAACTTTTCTTAAAGTGATACGTTTTGATCAAAAATTCCACGAACAAACTACCCACAGCGGACAAATTGAAAAGTTTTATAATAAAAAAGTATTTAAAATAAAAAATTATTCTTTTATTACGGAAAGAAAATCCCACGAAGGGACCACTAATTTTCAGTAAATATTTGTGTACAAATTTTGAGCATAATATTGACAAGTTTCGGGTCAGAGCAATGCAATAACTTTCCTCTTTGCATAGTAATCGTCTTCAGCGATTCTCTCACTGTTACAAACGTAAGATAAAAGAAAGAATATTGAAAGAATTCTAGTCGAATTTTTCATTATGAGCACATGTGTTGCAATTTAAACTTACGCAGTTAAACTTACGGAATAATATCGCGTATCATTTTGTGTGTGCAAGATTTGTTGAAGATCGCTTAATATTCGCTACAACAGAGGCATAAACTGTGAGGCACTATTTATGAGATAATAGCCTAACTTGCAACTGTTGCAATTTAATTTCTGACTTTTTCCTAATTACAAGCATTTTACGATCGTTGGGGTTACTATTAATGATATCAACTACTTCATCCATAGAGCGTTTATCTTACAAGGCTCGGATTGTTTCTTTCACAGCATTTGACGTAACATATTCGCCTTCATTACATGTTGTATCCTATATGTATCCTGCTGTGTGGGTGATTGATTTTCTTTTTTTATTTCTTTTTTTTATATTTACAACCTTTGCCTTTTATCTTGTCCGTGAAGCAAAGAATATTGCCGTGTGTAGGAGGATTCCTAGTGGTATGATAAATATCTGCGAATTCCGTGTACGATGTGCCGGAATGGGTAGGAAAGTCTCTTTATATCGGCAAGTAGCATCCATTGGTCCGGTCATAATTCGAGTTCGGAAATTTAGGGGATATTGGTCAATAAATGCGTAGGATCACAAATACATGTCATCACCGCTACACGAATCCACATTTTTGTATAGCGTCATTAAACCAACTGCAACTTGTACACTGATGGTCGGAATATCGTGACGCTTTGAATCATTTCATTTGGAGGGTCGTGACGCTTTGAAACATTTCATTTGGAGGATCGTGCTATCTAAAAATTCTATGGATTTGTCGGTAGTCGTTCTACATCTGCCTGCGAGCCTGCGACCTTATTGAGTGATGTGCTATTTGCGATGAGCTGCCTAAACAACATATTTTTACTGAAAGGAATCGTAGAGGTGAAGACCTATGACGGAACCATGTGGGTTGATATAAAAGAGGAGTCCGGAAAAATATTAGTCCTTACACATCACGCATCAGATAGTTGATTGAATTTGCCACGCGCTAACTTATTAAATCTGGAAAGCTTGGTCTCCGATCTCTTGCACAGGAGCAAAGAATTTTGCTTATGGCTTAACCACCTTTAATTGTCGGGTCGGATTTGGTTAATTGGACATTGCAGCCCAGTAAGTTTCCTTACTGCCATAAAGTATGGAAACGCAAAAACACCGGATTTGTGATTACATTGTCAAGTACAAAAAAATTAGTATAAAAAAAAATTTCATTATATAAAGTTAAGCTAATCCTCTTTATGCATATATATATATATATATATATATATATATACACTTTGTTACATTCTTACATTTATGCACTTGGACATTATTTCTAAACATTTATGATTTATTCATGTTCGTGCGTAGAAGTCTTTCCGTTAAATCTTCTCCCCTTGAGAAATTTAATAAATTGTAATAAATAATTTTTTGTGCTAAGGAGAGGAAACATATATTTTGTTACGTCGTATGTACCGTTTTCGGTACATAACTCAAAGTGCATTGAAACATCATTATGTCGCATGATATAGTGATGACAATAATTAACATTTAGACTTTAATGAATTTCGCTCTCAAACGTACGTTAGGGTGAATTGAAAACGGTATTGGAGGCAGAAAGTCATTATAACCTATAGCACTTTTGGTGCGATACAAGGGTATATTAAGTTTATGCGGATGTATACGGCTCGCAGAAGGCCTTGACTGACACCGATCGATCAGTTTGTGAGACGATTTAAGCTGTCCGCATTATTTTTTTGTGTTCAACCTAGCGGCCGCAATTTTTGAGATACTACGGTACTATGGTACTATGGTATGGTACTATGGAGATATAAGGTACTATGGTATGAGATACTATGGGCAAATGGCTTAGTAAATCAACCATAGAGAATTTGGATCACACAGATCTATTTTTTAGACCGCACCACATAAAGGGGCTCTCATGAAAGCAACCTCTTCTATGGCGACAAAACCCAATTAGTAGTTTGTAGTTTGCTATGACGGAAGCAACTGAAGAATAACAAAATCTGCTCACTGTGAGGACGTTTATGAAAAAGTATAAAAGAATGTAAAACTTTTGGTGTGTGATCAATTAAGCAAAGTGATGGTCTCCGAAGGTCGGCCTTGCCTGGTTAAAGCGTTCTTACTTATTTTTATTTACTCTCTGTGTAATATTTTTATGCGTTAGATATGAGAAGTCTTGCGTACATCTATACCCATGTCGTGGTTGGGGAAAAAAGTTAACTGCCACGCATTTATTCACCTCATATAGCAGGGACTTAAGGTTCATCTTAAGCCGATTACACTTTTCTTACTTGTTTCTTAGTTGCTTGAAAGCAAGAGAGAAAAAAACAAGGTTGTTAAAAACTAAGCTTTTATAGGTAAAATGAATGTTTGAATGAGCAAAGCGGAGGAGGAAAAAACACATAACATTTATCAGTTGATGTTGAAGGGAAAAATTCCATTCTACCGAAAATGTTAAAAATTTAATTAAACGCATTTTTTTTTTTTTTACAATCTTTCAGGTGTTATGACATTCAAGCTAAGGCAGCATGACTTTGTTATTAAATAAAAGGGTCTTCTTTAGCCTTAGTTAGAAAGTTGATCTCAATTTTCGCATATAAAATGCAAAATTATTTTCTGATAGGCGCCGAAGGCAAAATTAAATAAAATACAATTTATTTTAATAATTACTTTGTATGCACCCAAGTCATAAATTATTAAAAAACTTTTCATAGTTTTCTTCTCATGTCACAATTGTAACATACATGCAAATAAATTATTAAATTGTGCTCTTACTAGCATTAGTAAATAAGGTGTCATTTGCTTAAAGCATTAAATATTTATCAGCCTTTTTGGGGTCAAACAATGAAAACATTATTGCGTTAAAGTGACAATAGAGAAATTATTGTAAATTATTTACTGATTTAAGTTCACTAGCGTGCGAAAAGTGTGTTCCTAAGTTTCTTTCCTACAAACAATAGTTGCACTGTTCGTCCTATTTTCCATCGATTATCATAAAAGAAATAAACAGGAGAGACCGAGCAAGACATTGTTGGGGATGGTTAGCCGCCACGTTTTCAATCTTGCGGTAGGGAAGTTCTTGCAGACGAACCTATCGAGTTTGGGAAAGGCATTATCCACAAAAAAAAAAAATTTATTTTTTCTTGGGCGTCGTATCATAGGAATGATCGAAACACTACCAAAACTAGGATGGAAGGGAAACGTAGCATATTTTCAATTAAATCATTACCAAAGATTCTTAGATGGGTAGAAAATCGTCATTGCGAAATATCATCTTTATGGCCACTCGAGCCTTGAAGTTTGCTGGCATTACCTTTCAATTTAGTTGCTTTCTTGGTCGACATGATTAGTGCGTACATCTTAGTGTGTATAGTTTCCGTCACCTACTACGATGTGAGTGATAAATTAAACCCGATAAATAACACTAGCCATAGTTGGCATGTGTTCACAGGAATAACTTGGACTGCTAAAGCCATCTTCAAGCTTCAGAAAGTGTGGCTTTATTCAATACATTCAGCCTTGACAGTCGACAGAAACTAAATCGCACCCCTTTTAATAAACTAAGCAGATTGAGTTGAAAAGCTTATTAAAATATCAGAGGCATAGAAAGGCACGCATTTAAACGCTGTTCCTCAATGTAATCTCAGTTTATCAATATTCTCGAAGTAAATGAAATCCAAAACAAATTGTTATTGAAAAAAAATATACATATCAAGCGCGGTGACTTAATACATATCACGTTGCATGTAAGTAAAAGGATGTGCTTTTGTTTCAGACAAATGTGCACATATTGTGTTTTACTGTTTTGTTTTACTTTAATGAGTGGAAAGCAAGCAGTTTCTTAAGAAAGCAAACGCGTCGTCAACAAGGCTACCATTGAACGCATAGAAAGACAAAAAGGGGGAAGGAGACAGAGAGAGAGAGAGAGAGAGAGAGAGGAAGATAGAGACAGTGAAAGGGAGGAATATCTTACGTCTTCTCTTTATAAGCTGCCATGTAACGAACATCTGTCCATAAATTTTGTGCAGGCGTTACTTCAAGTCATTCGTTCATGTAAACGCAAACTAATAAACATCGGAAGAATTGCTCCGACACAGAACATAGTGTCTTCGATATATTATTATTATTATTAAAAAGAAACAAGCAGCACATGTTTCTTCGTAAAGCATAGAAACATTTTCAATTTATACTTTTGTACACTTTTTTATTATACCCATCCCAAGGATGAGGAGCATGTTGTCAAACTGTTTGCAACGCCCAGACTCCCCACACGGTATACATATTCTTGATTAGCGTCAAATTCTAAATCGGTTTAAGCATTTCCGTCTGTCCGTCTGTCTGTCTAGTGTCTGTTGTAAACACTGGCTGGGGAAATAAAGCTAGCGATTTCAAGTTTGGCAGAAGCATTGGAAATTCTTGCACGCAGGTTGGCTCACCCATAGGATGTGTCAAAAGCACATTTTTTATTCCGTTTGAAAAATAGAGATGTTCTTATTTTACGTAGTACTGTATGCGTGACCTTCGACCTATTTGCTCCATTTTCAATATCGATCTGCAATGTTTCCGATAAATGTGACAGTGGCAGTCAAATGGACGGAAGGGACGGAAGGAAAGATGGACAGATATGCTTAAATCTATTCAGAATTTGATGCTGATCAAGAATATAGATACTCCGTACGGTCTCGGAATCTTCCGTCTGGGAGCTGCAAGCCTTTGGACAAGATGAACACACCCCTCACCCCTACTTCGGTGATAGGTATGAAAATGAAAATGTATGCTAACAATCTTAACCAGATAAGGCAAGGTACGTGATGGTAGAGTGCGAGAGCTGATATTGGGGAGGTATCGTTTTGTCTAATGAGCGCAAGAACCTCAAGTAATTAGAAATCGTAAACACCTTTAAAAAGACAAAGGTGGCACATTTCTTTACACACCAATTTAAAAATAGATAAGTGCACGTGGAAACTGTTTTCTGTAGGAGCAGATGAATTTACTTTTATTTTCATTTTGATTCTCCAAGTGGTTGCAATTAAGTGGACAGCTCTGGAAGTATTCCTTCCTTATGATACTCAGTCTATTTGCTAACTACCGATAAGACTTTAGTTTAGTATGAATCGTGAACAGATTCGAAATTCAGTCCCTTGGCTGGGTCTTCCTGGGCAAGCGATGTCGCCTGAAGTCGCGCGTATGACGCATAAATGGAAATTTTCGCCTACTATGCTTCAAAAATTCCATCCACTCGACATCTTGAGGACGCATTGTAACGTAAACTAGCCTATTACGATTTCACGTATCTGTCCGACCTCTTTTGTGATTAAGTTCATACCACTGAATTGTTCTTCTTAGAGACGCAAAATGCTTTATTTGCAACTCCTAGGAGGATCTACTTACACACCGTTTACAGGAATTTACATTTACAGTGCTTTTTATGGCCCGATCTGTTCGAATATTGCATTTCTCAACACTCCTGACTCAACCGACTTTGCGATCAAGCGCTTTACTCATATTTCCTTTCTACTAACCAAACTTCATTACGATATTTCGATGATAATCCCTTTTTACCAATGAAATGTTACGCGCCTTTTCGCCAGTCACCCAGCTGCGTCACTGGGTCAGGCATCATGAATCTCTATTTGGCTTTAGCGGTATTAGAATATTGTTCCTTAAAGGATCGCTTGGAAATGTGCAAATTTCGTAACATATAAAATATACAACAAAACCGGTTTTCCTTCTCCATACGCACTTGACGAGCAACCCGTGTCCAAGTTCATGGAGAACATCTGCCAAATCACAAAACAGAAATGCCTGCCGAGAGTTAGTTAATGTTATTCTCAAAATCCAAACGAATCTGTTTTTTATATTCTTTTTTGTATATTAGCGAAATTTCAATAACGCAAGGATAGCAGGAATATTTTCCTCTCGCTATGCGCGCGGGGAATAAAAACACAACAAAAGTCTGGAGTTGAAAATTTTCATTTGTATTCAAAACTCATTTTTTGTATGAAATTTTGCCATCTATGCTGATAAGAGGACCTGTCTCGTGTACATGCCGGTGCATTTGCCTGAAGCACAGAAGTCATTAAATTGCAAAGCGACTGCACAGTGAACATATATTATGTGTTGTTGTCGTTGTATGTTGTATTGCTTTTCATTTACATGCCTTTGCTTCATTGTGAAGCAAATTTTCTTTAATTAAATGTAAAAACAAAAAAAAAAAAAAACAAAAAATTATTCTTCTAAGCGGCTCACAGAAGTCGAAAGCAAAATATTAGTGAAATTTTCATGAAACCTATTTCTCACGGCCGCTCACATAGTTCTATGAGAACAAACATAAAAAATAAATAATAAAAGTAATGTCCACCAATTCTCCAGAGACGATTTCAAAAATATTTAGTTTTATACGAAAGCATGTTACACTTGTTGCCGACATGTTACATGATTGTCTTAAAAGGAGAAAGCAAAACAACTTGAGTTAAAAAGTAATTGCAACGATATGAGGCAGACAAGTGTTCCTTAATACGAGTTTTAAGCCGAGTGAGTCCAGGTACATATCTTCTACGTAGCTAATAATAATCATAATGACGACAACAACAACAATGAAGACAAGAAGAAGAAGAAGAAGAGGAGCAACAATAATAGTAAGAATACGAAAGAGAAGAAAAATAATAATAATAACGATAATAATACCGAACATAATAATCATAATAATAAGAAGAAGGAGGGCAATGAGAAGAAGGAGAGCAATAAGAAGAAATATAAGAAGAAGCTAAAGCACAATAGTAATAGTTATAATAATAAGAAGAAGAACAAAAGGAAGATGATAACGAAAAAAAAAAAAAAAATAATAATATGAAGAAGAAGAGCAGCAAGACAAGATAATAAAAAAGAAAAGTAATAATAAATACCGGTAATAATAATAGTTATAATAATAATATAAGAAGAAGAAAAGCTACAAGAAGAAGCTGCAAGAGAAGAGGATAAAAAAAATAATAGTAATAGCAATAATAATAACAATATTAAGAAGAAGAAGAATGAAAAAGAATAATAGTAGTAATAATAATAGTAATATTAATAATAATAATAATAATAAGAAGAAGAAGAAGAGTAACAAGAAGAACGATAAGAAGAGGGCAACAGAATAGTAATAATAGTAGAAATAATAACAATATTTAGAAGAAGATGAAGAAGAACAAGAAGATAATGATAGAAGATAAGATAATGAAAAAGAATCGTAGTAATAATAATAACAATAATAATAAGGAGACAAAATAGGAATCGTTGATATATATAAGAAGTTTTATAAAAATTTGTTTTTTTACGCAAAGTAAAAAAATTTGTATTTAATGCATTCTACGAAGAAAATTATATCCAAATTTTCTCAAACAGAATGCTTTGCAAAAGTTTTCGGAAATGAAGTCTTTAAATATTGGAGAGGGTAACTCCAGGATCAAATATAGCCAAATATGTTATGAGTTAGCCAATGTAAGCGCATTTCCTTTTATATAAAAAAAACCCAACGAATTTTCATTCAAATCTATGCAATCTTTTGAATTAATATTTCATTGCATACGTGCAAGAACATGCTTTTATTTATTACAATGCGACATCAGTTTGCACTCTCTTCGATAATGTAAGCAATAGTAGTAGCAGTAGTAGTAGTGGTAGGTAGTCAGCGGTACCTTAAAATACTTATTTATGCTGAAGCGCAGAAAGCAAATCAATAAAATTAACTGTTTACACACGCGACAGACAATCATAAAATCGAGATTGTCGGTAATAAAGTCGATAACGTCAAATAGTTTTTATATAGATTCTGTTGTTGTTTTGTTTACATTTATATGTGTTTGCTTTACATTTCCTGTCTGCATTTGTGTAAATTTTCCATATGTATGCGTAAATACGTACGAAATGTTTGAATGGCGGAAAAAGGAAATGAAAAAATATTTCATTTACTTTCATTTTCACTTATCTCACTCAATTTAAAACATTATTCACTTTGATAATAATTCCAAATTTGGACTTAAAGAAGGATGAGAAGTATATTCATTTTGTCGAAGCGTTTGCAACGCTCAGAAGGACGTCTCAACCACCCCACAAACTATATATATATGCTTGAACAGTATCAAATTGGGAATGGGTTTAAGTATGTCCGTCTGTCCATTTGTCTATCTGTGTCAGCAAGTATGAAGCTATCGACTTCAAATTTGGGAAAAACATTGGAAGCTTTTGCACGCAGGCTCCTATTGCAAGTGACCTAAACCGATCAAGGGACAAGTCTACGACGCCCACATGTGACTGCAACAAAAACCATGAACAACTCTGCCTTTCGTGTTTTTTGCTAGCTATTCAAAAAGTACAACAAGTAGATTAATGAATATAAAAATGTAGTTCCTTTCCCCTTTCAGGCTTGTTTAGGGTAACGGTGATGGCTAATTTCTCACTTGTTTAACCCTTAAATGCGCAGCGATTCTTATTTGCATCGCGTGTTTAACACCTCATATCTCTTTATGTAGCATCCTTTGATTGACGTTTCTTTTCTTAACCTTAATTTCACCGAATTTCTTTTATCGTTTCTGAACACAACTACAATCTCTGGCAGTTTGTTTCTTCATCTGCGATAATTTTCATTGTTGGCCTTCTATCTGAGTACAATTGCATTTTGTTGGGAATTATTTGCATGAAAAGTGATAGAAGGACAAGCTTAAGACTAACGAATAATATTTATATTCTTGCATGTGCTGATACTGGTTATGCAAGAAAAGTGCAGTTTTTTCGCATAAATCGGCCCTACCTAAGATCACTAATCCCCAAGTTGTTTGTGAAACATTTATTATTATTATGTTTTTATTTTTTTAATGTTTTTTAATAATTATATAATTATATAATTAATCTTAATAATAATAATAATCTTTAATAATTATGTAATTACAACCTGACTGAACAATCGTCACACGTATTTTCGTATTAATTGGCGTTTTTATATACATTACGAAAAACATTTTCCGCGCGATTCTTCAATGCATGATCGCTTACACAAGATCAGGCCTGTAATAGCCCATCCAAGTAAAAAATTTTCATCTATTCTCAAAGGCTAACGCCTCTCAATAGGCGAACAAATGTGTTCAGCAAAAATAGGTCGTTTCCTGAAACCATATCTGCCAAATAATCCCCACAAGATGGACTACAAGATATTCGTTTTATGTCGTCTCATGGAATAAGCACACAGTTCCAAAGTGTATTCCGGATAAGGAGACAAAAGAAAGAGACTAACAGATAAGCCAATAATGCCGTCTTACGATTAGCTTGATTGATATCAAGAATAAAGAATCATATAGTGTTTCTCGCAAATTGCCCCCTGAGATACCATTTACCGAAACAAGGCATCCATTTGCGACTGAATAGACTCTCGGAAAAGAGATGGTCTAATAAAGGCTGCGAATCCTGGAGGAAAGTGTCAGAGACGGTGTGAAAAGACAACAAGGTTGTTATTTTGTTGTCTACTAACATTGGCTCGGCACCCGTCGGCAATACATGATAAAGCGATTAAGACGATTAAAGAAGAAGATCGATATCCCTTGACCAAAAGTAGTGCAATAGTAAGACATGCACATGGGAGGAGTGGACTTGATGGCTAACTACTTAGGTCGCTATCATATAAAAGCCAAAAATCGCAAATGGTAATTCTCTGCCTGTGCTACCGTCTATTGGAACTTGCCATAATAAATTCTTGGCCACTTAGGCCATCCCAAAAAATAAACTACCAAAGCTTGCTCAGTTCCGTAACACGATTTGACTGATGCTCTTCGCAATGTGGAATCTCATATAAACGGCAAGAAAAGAGGCCGCCTTACTAATGACTTATTAGAGCAAAGCTCCCAGGCCAAAAATTCTAGAGGATCATCTCATGGCCAATTTTTTCAAACAGGCTGAGGTGTAAAATTCCATCTCACACAAGGGTCTTGTAACAAATGCAATGATCCTTTAGGTACTATTTATGTTTGAAGCACTATATTATGGTGGGCAGTAAATTTGTAGAACTCAAGCAGCGATTGTTCATGACGATGAAGAAATACACAACAACAAACAAATATGTTTTTTTTTTTTGAAAGATGAAGAAAAATTCTTATGTGGTTTTCTTTTTTTTTTTATTTGTCCCAATTTTCCCAACTACATCCATTTTCTGCTTGATTTCGGGATTTTTTTCTTTTTAAATAACAATTAACGCATTGAAGGATTGAGTTAAAAGTCTTTTTAATTTTGATTTTCGTTAAATTTGAAAATTGTTAGCGAACTTGAAAAGATTGGATCGTATTTGTTTTTTGCTTCGATTTTTTTTTTAATATTTATTCATTGAAAAGTTTTTAAATTTAAATTTAGTCGACAAGTTTAAAAACACCCACACACATATACATGTGTATGTGTATAAACTTATTTTTTTTATTTTCCCGTAAAGTTTGAAATTTGACTTTGTTATGCTTTAGTGAGTTCACTTCCTTTGACAATACATTTTTTTTTTTTGTTTATTTTATAAGAAAGTTTTTATTGATTTCGAAAGCATTTTCGGAACATACTACGGCTGCGATTTAGTGGAAGTACGAAATTAATTTTTATTTATTTATTTATTTTTTTTTTTTTTCAATTCATTAAAAAATTTCACTTACAATTTGCTTCTTGACTTTACTTTATATGTTTCCTTTTTACTTGCAATAATGCAAATTTACTTCATATAAATATATATATATATATATATATATATAAATATATATATATATATATATATATATATATATATATATAAATATATAAATATATTTTAAATATTGCCTTTTTTTCTTTCTTTCTGTATTTTTGGTGTGGATTGTTCTTTAATATGCTACTCTTTGTAAGGCAATTTTGAATTTCTTTAGTTCACATCTTCCGTGTTCGCCACGTTATCCAATACTAATGTAAGCTGATTAGAAGAAAACAGTAAACGTTTAAAATCGTGCACAAGCAAAGCCGGCAAATGTTTGTTTTTGTCGCTTTTAAGTTTCAAAAGTTTCTGCTTTGAAAAAGCTTTCGCATGAAACACGTGCGTCGGGGCAAAAGCATAAAAGATTTAACAGGTAACTTGGCTGCTTCTTCCTTCAGTTAAACCGGCTGTTATGTAAAGCATTTCCTTTTCTCCTCCCTTTCCTCTCTTCGCATGTTCAATAAGCGTATGTCTTGAAAGCTTTATCAAGCAGTAGTTCTTGTTGCAAGCTTTAAAAGCAAATTAATTTTTCATATCGTTTTAATTGCATTTTCAAACGTGAGCTGCCTTCAGTTGCTTGATCTTGCATTTAACTTGCGCTTGTAGTTTTAATAAACAAAAAAAAAAAAAAAATCGTTTGCGTTTTTCAACTTTTTACAATTCTTTCTAGAAGAACAAGACCAAAAAGCTTTTACTTGAGTTAATTTATAAAGCTTTCTGAACGAGATCATAAAATCGTATCGTTTTAACATAAGTCGATGACACTAACATACTCTGTTATGATAAACTTAACCTCTTATGTTCAAAAAAAAGGAAAAAAAAAAAACAAAAACTTACCAGAATTTTTGTTACCAATTTCTCGCTTCATTTCCTCGGAACGATTCCGCACTTTCTCATTCATCGAATACTGTGCAAATGTCATATTTTCATTACGCATTTGTTTACCTAATGACGTCATCATAAGGAAACATGTATGCAAACCAGACACCTGTTGTTGGCCATTACGGTCGTAGAAGAGTATCGAACGTGACCAGTTATAACTAAAACGAAATGAAACAAATTTTTGAGTTCATTTCAGACTGAATGGGGTGAAGATACCCCACCCACCACCCTCCGGCGACATATTTCTTTTACGCAGATTGATAAATCGATGGATGGAAATCATTTTCGCACACTTTATGCGTACACATTGCACGTATTAAATAAATGGTGACACTTATCGCGCCTACAAACTTTTTTAAGCAAACGTTTGCAAACTTTCGAGCATAAATGAATCAATAATCAGACAGATGTTAACAGATCGGATACAAATTTCAATAATCAGGAATCTAAACTCACTTTGACACATAGTGGTTAGAAAGTAGTTAGTTCTCTTTCTTCCCGGTGGTGGGTATAAAGAGTGAGAAAAAGTAATCAAAAAAAAAAAAAAAAAATTATTTATAAGAGAAATAAATACCTTTTCATGACTGAAATCGTTAGCTTTGAGATGCTTTCAAAACTTAGCAGGCCAGTACGCAAAAGCATGTAAAACTCGTCCCCGCAGTCGGTTTTCTTTCGCTCAAAATCATATGTGGAACCGCCGATTGATATTAAAGGTGTACCGTGACTATTGAAGTATTTTGTGATGCGAGCTACGGAGGCTGTAAATATGCAAAATAAAGAAGCTTAGAAAGCATCCTAAAAATAGGCAAAGTTTTGGCCTTTTGGCATATTAATCGAGGCAACTGCACAGTATTTCTCTCACAACTATTTCTATTCTTTTTAGAAAATGGGCAAATGACTTGGGAGCTTGGTTTAGCCGATAAATCTTCACAGTCCAATTGTGAGACGGCACAGGACTTCAGAGCCGCTCCTCGAAGTGTTTTGATTCTGAACTTTGTGTCATAAATATTAAAATACGTTACTGCCGCGGCTTTTACTTTAGCTTTCTCAACTTAGTCGATCTACTTAACTCCACCTAGTTCCACATCATGTTAATATGCTTGGTTCTCTGTGGTTTGGTAGTTGATACTTTCTTCTATATTTGCTTCTCGTTTTCCTATTATTTTCCCTGATGTGTTGCTATCCACGGTGTCGTTGTTTTTGTTCTCCGCCTTTCTTATGTCCTTCGGGATACCATTAATCACATCCTTGGCGGCCTGGAGAACATGAGAATGCTCGTTTACTGGACAGACTTTAATTAACTCTAAATAATTCATGTCGCAGATTATGTCGGACTCTGTTTGATTTCTTCTGCACTCCGTTAGCTTATAAGTGCCTTTTTCCCTAAGGGAAAGATGTAGATCCGAAATGAGTGATGGCCATGTGCCCTCACAATGTATTTATAACTTTTTAACTTGCACTTATTTCACGAATATATTCTCTCATGATTTTAACACGCACAAGTAACTAAAGTAAGAAAGCGTTCCAAGAAACGATATCTACGCTATGGTCACCGGATATGCATCCGTTTTGTTAACGAATAGTCTTCTCTTGCCTGCGCTAGGGAAGTAGGGAAGTGCAAGCATAAGTTATTTAATTTCATAAAATGTTTACCTAAAGGATAATCACATACTGGCCCGAAGATAACATGAGCGCAGTTTTTTGTTATGCCATCCATGGCTTTAAAAACAGCATAAGAAGCCTCGCATTTATCATCTTGTGGTAACCAATCAAATTTTATATAGTTCGGTAGGAGTTCAGTTCTATGCACATATTCTTCAGCCACTTGGAGAACTGCTAACGTTTGCTCCAGCGAAACCAAATATGTCTTATTGTCTGGTAGCAAAATTAAAGCACGTATGTAACAGTCGCTGAGTCCAACTTTTCTTATATTTCGTAATACAGCGTGTGGCTGGCAAACGGCCTCACACGGACGACTTGGTTCATAGCGGCAACTAGCAATCACTATTTTTACGAGGAGTAACGAAAGCAATGGCCATAGAAGTATCCGTTGAGAAAGTTTAAACAAATTTGAAAGTTTTTTTGTGGTTGTGGTTGTGGTGTGGTTGTGGTAACGTGACATCTCTTTATGGAAAGGTAAATTTATTTTCAAAAAAACAATGCGGCCGATATTTGTTTAATGTTGTTGATCACGACTAGCAAGTCAGAGCATTGCCTGACTGCAAGCTGAAAGCGTAAATGAAATTGAGAAGCATGGATTAGAGGAAGGATTAGAAAGAATTGCAAGTAAATTTACACCCGCAACTGGGCGTTGGTTTACTTCAAAACAAAAAGGATTAAATAAATAACTGCAATAATAATAATAACAGCAATGAGCAGTAATCTAGAGACTTTGAACAATGACTCCTTCTAAAAAGTTCCATCAAAACTGTTTACAAGTTCACCGACAAGAGCACATAAATAGCACAAATTGCAACCAAAAGTTCACTAACACTTTCTGCCAAATTATTTTTAGTTTACTGTAGAGAACGTGTTTAACTAGAACGTACGTAGAATACAAGAACAAAGTTCTAAGTGGAAAAGTTCTTATGTACTTTCGAAACCCCTATGACAATGCACTGAGTTCTTCTACAAGACAACGTAAAACTTCGACAAAAGTGTTCAAAAATGTTCAATGGAACTTCGGAAGGTATCAAGAAGGCTTGTTGTTCTGTATGCGAGGAAAAAAGAGCGCACGATTATCGCGGTTGTTACCTATGGGGAATATTCAGCTTAAGTCCTTAAGGAAACCTGGGTAACATTTTCAAACAGTAAATTCTTGTTTTTTGGTCAGATTTTTTTACCACAGATTTTTCAAAATCGCACCCACCCTAACTCCAAAATTTGTCATACTTTTCATAGGAATTTTTATTAAAATTTTTAAACTGAAAAATAATAAGAGAACAAAATCGAAATACCGTAAGTGGGTTTAAATATTAGTTTTTAACAAAAGCATGCGGTTTGTTTTTTTTTTAAGCGAAAATTAAATATTCTCTTTCAAGTACGCGCTAACCTACTATCGGCATGTAGGTTAAGCCATCCGCTGTAGCATCATTGCTGAATGCTGTCGTGCAGTCACGTGAATGCTCAGAACGCTCGCGTTCAAATTCAAATTTTGAAGCAAATTTTGATCCGTTTAATATTAGAAAACCTTAATTATTCACAATTGTTGTTGTAATTACCGACCCGTTCACATTACATAAATATTTTCATATAATTTTATTTTTTCTCTCTCTCCCTTATTTCGTTTCCCTCCCTAAAAACTCTCTCTTATTGAAGCTGTCACGTTGAGTAAACCAAAACTGTAAAGTTGGAGGTGAAATCTATTGCATCTGTATTTGTTATATCTCTGAAGCAGAGTAGATGCTTTCATAGCACATTGTTTCACTAAAAATTACTGATATTTTCTACAAGTTGCGCACTTTTTTATTCTAACAATTTCCGTTGTCCGCTGCAGGGCGATATTTGAAAAATGGAAACATTCTTTTTTTAGGCAATAGCGTAGATTTCTTGAACCAAACCAACTAAAAGCACTACAGTGGACCAAGATGTCCCATTAAATACCGTACGCTATGCAACAGGTATTTATGTAATGACTTTCCACAATAAAATGGTCGGAAAACTGCTCCAAAACGAACCATTTCGCAGGACGGGTAGACATGTCATCAGGAAAGAATCCATTGGTATAATAGTGGGCGTATCTATCTCAACTCTTCCGCACAAATTTAATATATATTTACACTATAAGTGGTATAATGGTTTAATGTGTAACGAGCGCAGGAGGGGGACAAAAGAAATGAAGGGAGAGGGAAGATGTATTCATTTCGTCCATTCAGAACACGCAGAGAGAAGCTTTACAAAATCTCTAAAGTCTATATTCTTCTTCTACATTCTTCATCAATATAAAATTTTTAAGCGAATTAAGAGCGTCCATCTGTCCGTCTGTCCCCGTAAACTTTTTCCTGGTCGCAAAAATAAAGCTATCGCCTTTTTTTTGGAATTTAAAATGGTCGAAGGACACGCCTACGGTACTGAGAGCACATCACATAGAAGTTTTCTAGTATTGGAAAACATTTCTGGACAATCGCCGTCCTATTCGAATTGCGGAATTTCATTCCCAACAGGACTATAGCCTATTCCCGATGCAGCAATCTACTGAACGACCTAATGCGCTACATTAACGCAACGTAAATTATTGTCAAACTCTTAGCCAGTTTGCATCAAACTAAAACAGATTCTCAGTTTCGATGCCACGGGGCTTTTATGTTTATTGACTGTCGACATCGATGCTTCAATGTCATCGTTTTTTACTTCTTTTTTCGACTATTTGCTTGTTTTTGCTACATTTTAATTTGTTTCTTTTTCAAGCTATTTCGTTGATTTCCACGTAAGGATTTTTACCTTACCGCTCGCTTTAATAATCAATTCAACCCAATAAATTAATTTGTAGCTAAGTTTCATTAAAAACTTTCAAAGAGTGATGAGCAGACACATGTAATTCGGTTGAGATGCTTTTCATGTCCACTTAATTTAAACGTTTCGTTTCATGATGTAGTTGTAAACGTACAGCGCAATGAAGAGAAAAAAAAGAAAATTTCAGCGAAAAGTTGATCTGTACTTTTTCTTCCTTACGTCGACACCTCCATTAAAATCTTAAAAACTTATTCGACACCAAACAATAGAATCTTTCGCTCACGTAAGCTGGAAGGACAGAAGAACACGTGCACTCAACGTTCTTTTCTTAGAAAACCGTGCACAAAAAATGTTGTAAAAGTACATTTGAACATATGCTCCAGAACTTTACAAAATCGTGTAAGATAAAAAAGCTCCAAATCCATCATATTTATAAAACAAAAACAACTCGTCATTATTGCGAATAAGAAAAAAAGAAGAAAATTCTAAAATTAGTGCAGAGTGAAAGTTCGATCAATAAGCACAACATATAAAAATATAAACTAACAACAACAAAACAATCATACCCTATAGTATGGAGTGGACGCAGTTGATTTCTTCTATTTTCAAAATAAAAGTTTTTGGCGTAGAGGCATGCGGGCGTTGTAGGCGTGTCCTTTGAAAAGCTTCGGTCAATCCCAAATTCTTTTGCAAATTTTGTAAGCGGAGAATGTTTACCACAAATGCCGCAAAGTTGCACAAACAGACAGATGGACATGTTTAGGCGTATTCAAGATTTGAAGCTGGCCAAGAATTTGTATACTTTATGGGCTTCTTTCTGCGCGTTATAAAGGCGTTGAAGAAATAATTCAATTTTGATACACTGTAATAATGGGTAGGCGTGGCCAATTTTTTCCAGTTTTCCATAGAATTTCCAGTCCATAGAATATGCGTTCATATTTTTGTATATTTATTTGCAACATTTTATGAGTAATGAAGAAAACAATTTGTAGAGGTATTCTTAGTTTAGGTGGTGCTGTGGGCGTGTCCTTCGACCGATTTGGCATCTATATGCGTTTAGAAAATACTCTCACATATATGTTGCAAGTCGAATTTGGTAGCACATTACCGTCAATTTTTAAAACTGGAAATCGTACCCCGTGTATGTGAATCTGAAGCGGAAATTTGCTTGTAGATGGCCCCAGCTGTCAATGTGGTTGTAATACATATGTAGGTAATATAAGACATTCTTTTCTTTTTCTTTAACGTGACCATTCATTCAGAGGATGTACTCTCTACGTGTGGCTTGGTCAACGTTACAAAGGAGTTGTGGAAGCGAAAGGAGAGACGAAGTGTGTGCCCCGCTCCAATCGGTAAGTGTTATGCCTTTATCGACCGCCCGCTCAATGCAACTCTTATGTGGTCAATCACACTGAGGTGTGACGGCTACAGGGACCACGGATCAGGCATTGGACTTTTGAGCGTCTAATCGCATTTGGCGTTGTGTATGCCTGGCCATGCTGTCATTAGTCCGCTAGAAAGTGAACATACCGGCTTTGGTGTTGTATCGACGAGGACTATGGATTCCATGCCAGGTTATGTCCGAACATTGAAGCACACCACTTAAGTAATTGCATCAGTGATGAAGGCATTTTTCTTTATTTTCACCTAATACTTACGTCTTTTTCCTAACCGTTTTCGTTTTGTTTTTGTTTTGCTTATATTAGGTTGGGGAAAAAGAAATCCATTATTTTTTC
>KK502595.1:181650-192550 GCA_000688735.1 Glossina austeni
ATTATTATTATTATTATTATTATCATTATTATTATTATTATTAGTATTATTATTAAAAACTCTACTGCACTTGAGATATGAACCCACGACCACGGAATTGTCAAAGTATTTGTAATTGAAATAAAGTCTATGCAGGAGCTTTTCCTTATTTCGTCTCCAAGATCAAGAAGAAGAAAACTTTAAAATAGCTTAAAAAGTAGCTTTCGGTTATGAGAATCAAACGCTAATCAAACGTAAGGGAGCCACTGATCAACCAATAAAAACATTTAAACAGAATGTCGGATGACAGGATGAGAGGCTTTAATTAAAATTTTTTAAACAAAATTTTGTAATTTTCACAAAAAATGGAAGCATTCGCTTCGCTTTGCTGTTCCCATGTACAATAAATTCAGATTTATTGAATCAATCTTGATGATGGGATGAAAAGCCTTCGATATCACTGTTGGTGTTCCCATATAATGTTTCACTTTGAAGGATCATTATATGCATAACCTTAGGGAGGTGCAGCTTATATAAAAGGGTGGGCTGTGACCGACAATACAGTGCTTCCTTTTTATTTTATATTTTAATTTGTAGAACATTAAGAATGCGTTACATGTCACAAAGTTACACAGCTTCACATAAACATGACAAAACGTTTAAAACGTTTAATGTTTTTTGCGAGTCCAATAGAATGCAAGACTTAATCGGAGTGGCATTAAGTCGCTGTTCCGGGTTTTGTTTTTTTGTTTTTTTTTTCGTATTTGTTTTTAATTAAATTAATTACAGAGTGAACTTTTTCTAGTTAGAAATATGTTACTATACGCGCGCTATTCTTCTTAACTACTGTCGCTTTGCTTTTCATTTATTTAATTTGTTGGTTAACATGATTTCTTTCGTCGAACTTGTTAGCAGAGAGAAATGAATGCATGTTTCAATGTCCGCGCATTGCTAAGCGCATCGAAAGCTCTTTGCGAATACAACCGATTGAAATTTAATTTTTTTTTTTTTTTCAAACAGTTTAGTTGACCGTTATAGATAATGAAATTAATATTACATTGTAGGGGCAAATATACCCCAAGGATCCTAGAATTTATTTAAACCAAAGTGTGAGTAAAGAGTTATTATCATCTACCAACTTTTTATAGTTTGCTGGCTTGCTGACCAATTTTGGCGTTTTTCGTTTTATTGTTTGGTTAACCAAATTTTGAGTTGAATAAAACAAAGGAGAAATGAAAAGCGCATTCCACCGCATACTTCCGCGTAGCCAAGTACTTGAGAAGGGTGACTATGTAGTCGGTTTTGATTCCCAATATGGTAGACCATACTGTAAGTACGATGGGTGGAACTTGGAGAAGTCATAACTCTTACCGATCGGGCATGCAGTGCATTCCACATGCCACGTGCAGAAAACGTCTCCTCTGAGTGCCAGTGCGTGATGGTTGCTGAACTCGAACCCTCGATTTGCACTCTAAACTATACTCCCTTGTAAAATAAAACTTAAGAATTAAAAAAACAAAGAATGCTTAACCATAGGATTTGAAAAAAAGGGTCCACACTACTGACGGATGGGCTCATACTCATTTGGTTTTTTTCCACAATGTGTGTAACGCCGAAAAGGAAGCTTCAGAGACTCTATAGAGTATTGATATTGTTGGTTGTGGGTGAAATTCTCAATTGATTAAGCCATGCCTGTCCGTCAGTGTGGTGCTTGTGTTGGCACTCTCGTGCTCGCGAAAGTAAAGATCTTGACTTCAAATTTGTCAGAAACTTTGGAAGTTTTTCCACGCAGCTTGGTATTGAAAATGGGCCGAACTGGTCAGAACAGAAGCCTGCAGTACCGGATAAACTGAACGCAGTTCCTTTTTTTTTAACAAACATTTGTGGGATTTTCTTCGTTACTCAGAAATTATAAAAGTTCGAAGCCTGATAATTTCCACATTTACCTAACGAAACACCCTACTCGTTACGTACAAAAATGGAAAAGGTCGGCCATGCCCACACAAAGGAAGAAATTAAAATAAGCGGAACAAGAAATTTCATACAAAAAATGTAAATTCGAAGCAGTAAATTTTCTTTGGACAACCTAGGGGCTCAAAAAGCTCTGCTTGAAGAAAAAAAAGACAAATTGGGTTCACATAGGAATCAAATGTACCCACCACTGTATGTCCAGTATATTCATTTTGTCGAAACGTTTGCGTTACGTAGAAGAAAGCTTCAGAGAACCTTCAGAGAATGTGTATATATTTTTGCTGAATACTTTGGTCGTCCATCTGTCCCTCTCCTTGCCCCTGCCTGTTTGTAGGTCAACGGTAAACATGCTTTGGATCGCAAAAATGAAAATATTGTCCTCAAATTGGGTGAAAACAATGCGCGCACGTTGACATTGAAAATGGGCCAAATCGAAACCGTTCAACAGAAAAGAATTCAAAATTTGCCATGTTACGCAAAATGTTAAATGAAAAATATAATAAACTCTTGCTAAATTACTGCGTAACAAACGCAGTGTGTTGTCTTGCTTTACGATGGTCATGCCCTTGGTATAACATAAACATAAACTGACAATAACCGCGGAGCGCTGTCGAAAGCAACAAAAAGCGAAAGGTCTTTCGCTCATTACGCGTCAACAACGATAAGAATTTGCATATTTCATTTTACGAGACAGCTGACGGTGGAAGATTCGACAAGAGTAGAATATAATTTGTGTGTAGGTCTTTTCTTGTAGCACTTGAATATTTCGAAATTCGATATTTCTCTTTGTCATGCTTTCGAAGAGCTTCACACATGTGCCTTCAGTTATAGGGTGGCAGGTTTCCTTATTAGCTTCGCAGTACTTTTTGCAGAACGTTTCTTTTAACACGAATTCATCAATTCATCATCGAAGGGAAAGCCACGACTTTACTCAGTGTACCGTCCTTTTGAAAACTTAAATATCCTCTTAGGAAAACTAATTACTAGAAATTTGTGTACAAAGCCTTAGGTAGTCAAAAGCAAATGGCTTGACTGTGTTCTTTGAAATGTCGGAAATTGAGACAGGAACCGGGCTACCGCATAGTCCAGCGGATAAAGTTCGCGAAGTGGAATCTCAGTGCCATAGACCACTCCTTATAAATAGCTATGTAGTGTACTTACTTGGAATTATGTTCACTTTCAATACTTCAAATCGAAATATTGAATGCTGTTTAGCTTTGCTTCTTGATTTTCCAATTGATGCTTTTTCCCGTATTGTCATAGTCTAACAGTTAGACCTAAGTTCACTTGTTCGTACTTTAAACATAAAAATACTGATGATTTGCTTTATGATTGCGTAACTTAAGCTTTTAGCCCTAAGAGTGTTGCTTAGTACGGCCGAAATGTATAATTGTAGCCAGTGATGAAGTAAAAAAAAATAATCTTCCTTTCCCTACGCTGGCCTGCCTTAGACTATGCTAAGCTCTAGCCACACTATTTTTAGATGTTTCTTGGGCGTACTTTGCGCCTTCGAAATTTTGAATATCTTAACAAATGGTCTGCCGTCTAAGCCAACTTCTCACATTTTTTCCTCCTCGCCCCCTAAAGTTTTTTTTCTCCAGAATTGCAGGCTTGCTGACAATAGAAAAATGCTTTCTCTCGGCGGAAATGTTCAAATCCTGGTAACGGTCCTCTTTGATTGCAAGCGAATAAAACTTGAAGTCTTATAATCAAAAAGCAGTGCAAATTACATGAGAGCATAGGAAAGAAACGAGCCGAAGATTTGAGAAGTCATCCCTGGAGTTTAAAACACGACACGGGTTTGTTATCCGGGAGATCTTGCGACCTTTGCTGGCTTAAACTCCTCTCCGTTTCGTTTTCTTTCACTTCGAAATTTTATTCTTCGAAATACGAACTTTTGTTGTCTTTATCAAAATCAGATTTAGACGGCATTTAGTAAAGCTTTTCCCCTGTGGCGTCCACTTTGAAATAAGTGAATGAATGCTTTCGCGAAATTTATTTAAAAATGCTCTTAAATGTCTCATCGAAATGCAAGCGGAAAGACAAGCAGTTGGTGTTTCAAATCACACACACAACCATATGCGTCTGGGGAAGTAAACAGGAACGACTTGAAAAATTGATAAAACGGAAGAATTTATGATACTTGCGGCTGACTGTAGACGCAATTTATCAAAGCAACAAGAATTTAATTTGCACTTGCGATGCCTGCGAAAAGTTTGCTTTTATCGTTTTCGCATTATTATGTAAATATGCAAATGCATGCAGAGGGAAAACTAAGCATAATGTGCTGAAGTGGTTTTAAAATGATACAAATTGCATCATCACGAGCCGAGAGAATATTATTGTTACAGAGCAAGTTAAAGTTTGGTTGCCGGATACGATTCGATGTAGGAAAAATAGAATGGCTTTAAATTTAACTTTGGGCGCAAGCAAAGAATCTTTCATTTGACTGCAAGCGACTGCAGCTCAGCGATATGAGATCAGATGAGAGTATATCTATGAATATATCTGTTTATACGAATAAAGGACGACAAAAGCATATACAAGACACACTCCACACACCACGAGAGTAAAATATGAAAATAATATTCGAGTAAAGTCGGATCTTTTATACCCAGCCATCACATTTATCTTAAGCAAGCGAAAACGAAAAATCTTATTGCCAAATAAAGCCCTTAACACTTGCGTACGGACGGACAAACGCAAAGGCAGACATGTGTAGACCGTATGTAAGAATGTGCATACTTTATGTGGCTCTCTACAGGGTGTTGCGAATGCTTGGACAGGACGAAGATATCCCCTTCCATCCTTCGGCAATGAATGTAAAGCAAAAACATGCCAAGACATTTATTAAAGGAGCAAAAAGAGTCCGATTTTATTGTAAAATAAAGTTTATGCAAAAATATTTTTTTTTTAATTAAATTTTTTGCTAAGTGTGTGTTGACATGTCCATGTCAATTATTTATTAATCAATGCTCTCTCCTTGCAAATTTATGATTTTATAATTGCTTATAAAGGAGAGTGAATAAGTGCGTGCATAAAGGTTTGAAGGATTGAAAAAATTAGTAACACTTTGTCACGACGACAGTTTTCACTGAAACATAAACAGCAAGAAGGCGACTTCTAATTATGTTGTTTGTTCTTCATCTCATTCCAATTCTTTAATAATAACTTACTCTCTAAGTGCTTTCGATTGTCCAGTGAAGATGGGCGGGTCAAAAGTCAGTCGATTTATTTGTTTAGCCCTAGCGATCATATAATTTATGATCGTAATTGAAAGCAAGAAAGATAAACTAAACAATACCTTGAATAACGGGATACAAGTACGATCACAAAAAAGAAAAGAAAATAGAAAACCTTATCATAAGGGAAATGATATTTTTTTGAACCAACGAAACTTTCCAGTGACTTATCTATATTTCTCAACACTCTTCGTACTTGTCCAGCAATAAGAATAAGAAGGAAGTGAATTAATGAGCTTTTTGCCGTGTTGAGCTTTCAAGTGCTTTCCTCCTTTCGGATTAGAGTTACCAGAGTAATTGTCATGAAAGTAACGCAGAACATAAGTTCTTTTGCTAGTAGGAAAGTTTATAAAAATTTTAAAACTTTTTTTTTTTTTTTTTGAGCTCTTTACTTTAAAGGCGACACAAGAAAATATCAGAAAAAGACCGTCCGCGTTCATCCGTCCGTCCGTCCGTTGTCTTTTCTTGTCTTCAACCTACAGGTCGCAATTTTTGCGATATTTTCATAAAATTTGATGCAGTGACGTGTTCTCACGCAAGGACGAACGCTATTGAAAATGACTCTTACCGGAAAAATTTTGCAGTTTTGAAAATTCCTCGACAAAAGTCACTGCGTAATGTATTTCGACATTTTAAATCAGTATGAAAAAGTTAGTTTGGCTGGGTCAATTTTTCCAGTCCCCTCTCATACAACCGTTCCTATGAAAACTGAATCTTCGTCTGGTAAAAAGGTAAAATTTTCAATATTTGCTGGCAAAGATTGATTCATTATAGTAAATTGGCAAAGGAGCCAACTCCACCAAATTTGGATCACGTAAGAATCCTCACGAAATCCTTTACTGCCAAAAAGGCTTAGTTTTTCAGATTTTATCATGAAAATTTATTCAAACAAGTCGAACTATAAGTTTGTAATAAGACGTAAAAATTAAAGGGACTAAATTTGATCATCCGCATTAAGATATCTCCTGAATAGTAAGCCCTCCACGAAGAAGGTTTCATTTTTAATATATTGTGATGAAAATTGGACCACAGAAGCAATTTAGCAAATATATTAAATACATAGGTCCATCTTTTAGAGATGCATGAAAAGCGAGCCCTTGTAAGGAGAGAAAGTCTAATTTCCTGAACCGGAGCCTGAGAAATAATTATATGATTTTTAGAAAATATATTAAGTTTGCTAAATACGGATTACGTGATGTGAGGGTTGTGGCGTCTGTCAATATGCGGGCTATCATGAAAACTATGCCTTTGCCTATCAAAAGAAAGGGTAATGCTTTGCCTTGGCCTACTGTAACATTCTTATTTGTTTCTATCTCAGAGTAGTGACGTTTGCCATCAATTTGGCATTGCAATGGCACTCTTAGCGCACAGACGCTTATTATTTATATTTATGGTATTTGTTGGGAAAGTAATTGCGAAGAAGGGTGACATGGAGAAAGTGTTCCTCTACAGAAAATTTCAAATATTAGTTTTCTCTACAACTTCCCAACTACCGATCCAATATCACTACATGACGGTCTTGCCAGACGCTCTTACATCATTCTATGTGAATTTAAGAAGCAAGGAGGAAAGTCCAGCTGAATTGTAAAAAACTCGATATAATCCAAAGAATTATTATTGAAATGATCGAAATGTAGGTTTCTTGGTTTTTCCAAGCGCCCGAAGAACGCGATGTTGGGCATATGAAGCGGAAGACTTAGGTTCGTGGGTCGTGCAACTCTAAAATATTTCTTTTAAAAATGTTTTCATTAATTGCAACACCCTACACCCTAATTGATTCACTAACCGCCTGACTCCCCAAATCGGAAATATATTCGATTATCCATCCTATTAAAAATTCAAAGTTTTCCTTAACGGATTGGGTGCGGAAATGTTTTTACCGACATTTAAGAATTTCTTACTCATATTTCTTTTATTTAGATTATGTTGTAAATTATTTTTACAGTCTTTTATAAAATGACAAATGACTTAAACACTATTTTGTTGTTTCAAATTTAGATCAGTTTAGTACATACACATAACTTGATTTTTTTATATTTTTATTTCGCTTATGGATGATTTATTACATATGATGTATGATAATGAAAATGCCCTAATGTAACGCAACAGAAATTGCATTATTCAGGCTAGTGGCGCTGTAGAAATGGTGGTACAAAAGGTGTTATATTATTAATATAATCCAAACCCAGATTCTTCCAATGATAATGCAAATAAAAGCGTAATAATTACTTAGGGCTTACGAAATGTGAAGTGCTCCGGAAATAAAAACAAAAATAAAATAATAATAAAAATAATTTTTATTTTGTATTGCTTTCGTGTTCGCCTACACGTTTATATATATGTTTGTATTATATTTAGCTAATGAATGCTTATGAAGGATCAAAAGTATTTGTTTTTTTCTAATTTGCTCATGTGCTCCTTTCTGATGGCCTTTCTTGTCTTCCATTATGGCTTTTGTGCGTTCTATGTGCGTTTTTATTAAGTGTTCTTGCAATTATCGCCGATGGAAAATATTGATAAAATTCATTGCACTTAATGACTATCAAGCCTCTGCTACTAGACTTTTTCTTTGCTCGCTAGAATTTATTTAAGCGAGCTTTCCGCTGGAAAAGAATGCATTGTATTAACCATTGTATTCGAAACCATTCGGTAAATTAATAATAAAAAAGTTCTTAACGCTTGAAATTTTTTATTAAAAAAGAAACAAAAAAAAAGAAAAGAAACTAAATTCAATATACATAAGAAAAAATTGTAAACTTTTCAGCAAAATGAATAGCGATGAGGTCTCTGAGATCAAAAAAACCTGGGAAATACCGGCTGCCTCGCCCACCGAATCAGGTGTAGCGATTTTAATACAATTCTTTACCAAATATCCGTCCAATTTAGAGAAGTTTTCAACATTCAAAGACATGCCATTAGATGAATTAAAGGTGAGTTTGAAAACGAGGAAAATAATAATAATAATAATAATAATAATAATAAATATAATGATAATGATAATGGTAATAATAAGTAATAATAATAATTATAATGAGATAATATAAACAATAAAAATAAGGACAACGCCTATGACAACAAAAATAACAACGACAATTTTAATAATAATTAGTAACAATAATAATAACAATAATAAGGAAAACATATATATATAGAATGAGAAATGAAATAAATCCTGAGATTAAAATAAGACAACTTCGGCACTAGCAACACAAGACCATCGTCTCAATAATAATAGTAATAATCATATTCCGAATCGATCTAAGCTTATTTGTCCGTCTGTCCTCTTTCGTTATTGGGTTTCACGTACAGGTCGCAATTCCTAAAGGATTTTGATGAAATTTCGTACCCTGACATGTTTTGGCCCCCAAAACAAACGCTATTGAAAACGGTTCGAATCGGATCACTTTTTCGACCACTCCTCGCATAATACGCTATTTCGAAAAGTCGAAAATTTTTCAAGTTTTGAAAATTGTTCAACAAAAGTTGCTAAGTAATAGTATTTCGACATTTTAAATTGATATAAAATATTTCCTTCGACTGGGGCAATTATTTGAACTTCGTCTCATACAACCGATCCTACGGAAGCTGAATCTTTATGTGGTAAAAAGGTATAAGTACCAATATTTCGTGATGAAAATTGGTTCATAATAGCAAATTGACAGACAAATCAACTTTACCAAATTAGGATCGCGTAGGTCCTTTTTTGTATACCAGCGCCTATAAGGATTCTCAACAAAAGTGGACTTTTAATATAAATGAAACTTGGCCCATGGTAGCAACTTAAAAATGAAAAAAAAGTGGTAGGGAATTTGGACCACACGGGCATATTCTTTAGGCCCCAACATATATAGGGATTATCATAGAAAGTAAACCCGTATAAAGGAAACTGAAAAGTAATCAAATTTTTGGGACTATCAGGCCATGTGATGTTTTTGGCATCCTCCAATATACGGGCTTTCACGAAGAGTAGGCCTTTGCATGACAGTAGTGTGTAACGATTGAATAACTGTACTAAGCGAAGTGGTGTAGGGTATCTTATGGCCGATCTTGTTCGACTATAACGTTCGTAATTGGTAATATAATGAAATCATTGTTTCAATTCGGTCGTTATAGCACTACAGTGAGTAGTGCTCAGTCGGTAAAGGCATACACAAGCACACGCTCAACGATGACGCGCACCGCGCAACACGTGTAAGGGTCATCCTGAGAGTGATTGCTCATATAAAACAAAAGAAAAAACCAGAAAATTTACTGTCTTACGTGTATTTGTTTCCAGGAAAGCCCACGTTTTAAAGCCCATGCAAATAGAGTTATAAAAGTATTTGATGATTCCGTGCAAGCATTGGATGACGATCCTTCCCAACTCGAAGAAATATGGGTCAAAGTGACTCAGTCGCATTTCAATCGTCAAATCGAGAAGCATTCTTTCAATGTAAGTAAATAGTCGTGTACGAGAACTAATATCAAAGTTTTCTTCTTCTTTGTTTTTTGACAATTTTCCAGGAATTGAAAGAAGTGATTTTAGAAGTATTGACTGCCGCCTGTAGTTTGAATGATCAACAAATCGAAATCTGGATAAAATTAATGGATTTTATTTACGACATCATATTCAGAACTATAGATGAACTGGAACAGGCAGCATAATGGAATTGAAAGCAATTAAATGAAATATTTAAGCAGCATTTAGCGAGCACAATGCAAGCTTGCATTAAAATAAAAGAAACACCACACACATGCTACATACAATTATTGTCCTTTCATTTGGCGAGAGAGCTCTTCGAAAATATTAACGAGTAAAAGAGAAAATAGATACGAATTTATCATCCATTTGGTGGAAATTCGATGCAAAATTAATTTTCGCTTATTTATGAAAATAAATAATTAAAAAAAAAAAAAAAACAATTTATTATAGAAACGATAGCAATTAATACCAGGACAAGTGGAAAAAGTTATCGCTATTTAGGTCTACGCCGACATCTGTCGATTACTATTGGGACTGTGAGAGACTTGGCACTCTTCAGTGATGTGGGTGTCATTGTAGGTTCGAAGTCGCCAATAAGTCTAAATCTGTTCTGGTGGTTATTAAGCGTTGGCCTAAGCAATGATGTCACTGACAAGCTTTATGTCGCACTGATTGGGCACCAAATTCTATTTCAAAATGTCCTCAGAAGTAATTTTCAAGACTTGGATTAAGTAGTTTGATGTGGGATTCTCAAAGGAATGTTACCTGCCCTAACTTGTGAATTTGTCGCCCCTTCTAAGAAGTTGCACTCGGCTTGGTGTGTTCCTTGTCGTTAAAATGTTGAATGATGAAGCGATTTCTCCAGTTTTGCTTAATGAATTCAACATAAGTGTTGCCTCTCCATTTAGCAGGCATTGCGTTCTTATTCAGTTCTCTCAGTATCGGACATCGGACATCGGACACATTATTTCATCCGTTTGTCTGATGGTTTCTCGACTTCCGCAATATCATGACGGGATGAGCGCATTTATTGAATCCACTCTTATGTAAATGATTTTATAAAAAGCAACTAAAAACATTACAGTCAGACAAGGCCGCCCAATACATCATTACGTCTAACACTAATTTTTCATTCTTTAACGCGATAACAGATCAAAAATTAAAAAAAATTTCAATTTGATGCACTGATGATTTCTATATCAAATTGTAATCAGGGGTCCACTGTCTTCATAGGAGCTCAAAAAAT
>KK502595.1:195560-234578 GCA_000688735.1 Glossina austeni
AGACCTTCTCAAAACACCAACTCTTTCGAAGAGAATTTTTCACACCCGTTTGCTATAATAAAATTCTATTCATGAGCGGTGTTTGCCGCGAAATTTAAAAAATTACAAATATTTTTCGTGTAATGGCCTTTCCAAAGCCATCGCAAAAATTTGATTCATTTCCTTGCCTATAACATTTATTCCTGGGGCCAAAACGTAGCAATGTATCAAACTTCATGACAATCTTTAAAAAATTGCGAGCTGTGAGCTTAACTTAAAACTACCTTGAAATGCAGGCAGGCAGACAGACAGACAGACAGACAAACAAGCTTAAATCGAGATGGAAGACAACCGTTATACTAACTGGTAAGCTAATCTTAAGCCTTCTTGCTTCCTACATACATCCTTATGAACTTAAATCGCCCGGTGCCACTACAGGTAGTGTGGGGGAGAGATTTAACGCTAATATCGAAAAACCTATTATGCGAGAATTTTGTGAAGAAAAACACTGATCATATTAAAATATAATTCCATGTCGCACAGCCTCTTATGTCCTGCATTATATAACAAAGGCTGCAGACAATGTACACATTAGCTGAACGTAGAATAGATTTACCTTAAAATAAGCCATGCCTTTGCACCCGCTCAACCTTTTCATTATCACGCTGTACTCTTAATCTACTGTTATATGTTATATGTTAAGTGCTCAAGTAACACTTAATGAAATATGAAAGAAGACACGAAAGGAAGAAACACGAACTGCTTGAATTTTATACACTGTAAAAAATTATTTATTAAGTTCGAAATAAAAAAAAAATATTGAAAATGTTTTAAGCGAATCCTCAAACTAAGCAACTTCAAGTAAGTAAGTGATGCTAAAATATTTAATAATAGAAATAAAATAATAATTAGTTGAGAGCATGTCCTGTTTACATGCAGCACGGGCAGGGTCGGAAACAGAGGGCCAAAGACAAGTTACCAATAAAGCCTGTAGGCGAAAAACCATTTTGAGATTTTCATATTCGCAGTGGACGTTGTGTGGACCCTCTTCCTCGTCGAAAAATAATTGTTTTCTTTTATTTTTTCAAGTCGACCACACATGACTAGCATTGTGTTAGAGACAACATTTCCTGCGGACTACAAATCTTGCGAACAATAATTGAGTATGTTTTCCTTGAAGGATATGTTATGGCCATGTTTCTAGGGAGCAAACGTCTAGCATGCATGAGCAAAGTCCTTGTGTGCGAAAGAGATAAAATTAAGAAATATTCGATTATCGTCACTCGTCTCTTTTTTTTGTTTTTAACAATCGGGAATAAATCTTAACACGCTCTGTATATTTTCAACGCCTAAGAACATCGCAGATTTGTGATTGATTGAAATGAATGTCTAAGCAACGATTGCCTAAGGAGTGACCTAAGCCTAAGCAATCAGTTAAGTGAAGATATTTTTCTTACATTTTTCTTGCACTTGCAGAGAACGGAGTAGAACTTTTTCGCTCAGTGCCTCCGCACCATCAGGGGCAATATAAGCAAAACACCAGCACACATTGCGGTGAAATAACCTTGCGACCCAAATCACAAGGCAGCCAAATAACATAAAAACTATCTTCCAGATAGAATTTTGAGTGCGCTTTTTTCTCTTTCTTTCTTTCTTTTTTTTTTTTTTTTTTTTTTTTTTTTTTTTTTTTTTTTTTTTGTTATTTAATGCATAAAAGAATTTTTCGAACAAAGACAATTCAATTACGTTTAATTCAAGGAGAATGAAGCAATGCGGATACTCGGTGAATTCTAAGCCCATATATATCTCGCGGCAAAGAGACGCTCGCACTAATGGATTTCATTTACAAAATTGATGATAATTCCGAACATGTTGTACACAATATTAATATCTTTCTCTGTTTTTTTTTCTTTTTCCTCCTTTAATATCTTCATTTTACGAGCACTAAGTCGCAGTAGAGTTCGAATAAATAAATAAATAATCATGCATATGGTATGATAGGTATGTAAGCTTGATAAACGTAGCGCTAATTTTGAAAGATATATAAAATAAGTCCGAAAGCGCATCAATTTGAACCGGTTGAGATAAGCGCATCCCCCTTTTTCCTTATAGGTAACTGCACGTCAAAAGCATTTTGTAACAAGTATTTACATGCCTATGCATGCACATAAAGCGGGACACGTTGTATACTTTGCAGCTAAGCTGTAAACCGTAGCCATGTTGTTTAAGAAAACTAAAATAAGTAAGTCGTAGCATCATCTATACAAGTAATAATATATATAATATGAACAACTTGTGTTGTATTCCTAGACCAAGCGGTTCAGGTGGCAAACTGTTGAGCCACCTTGATGCTTGGGATTGTAAACTGAAACTATTTACATGAACTTGAAATTCTCAGCAGGTATGAGTCATTAACTCGCATTGATCACTGTCCTGCCCTAGGTATAGGCCGTCCGTCGCTACTGCCCACTAAACTGTTTAGTGAGATCTCCGGACGTGATCACTGCAACGCGGATGCGGATGTTTTGCAACAATTGGTCGAAATTGATTATTTAGAGGAAGTAAAAGTCGGGCATATATATGTATATATATATATGTCTTTTGTATTTGTTGTGTTTATCTTTATTTAATTCATCAAATTTCATAATTTAATTGTGGTTCCTGTGCATCCTGTGTGGTTTCGCGTTTACCTGGCCTTTGCATCTTTAATCTTTTACTATGTAGCATGTATTGACTGAAGCCTTATACCCCCTTTCAGAAATGTGAATGAGTAAATAAATGGATTGGCTTCCTTAGCTACATGAAGATAAGACAAGACAAGCAAAATATTTTAAACGTTTGATTGGGTGAAGCAGTGACATGGAACGATATGTTGTGCCAGTGAGCACAATTAACTCTACTACTAAAAGTTAATTAAATTAAATTTAATGAAATTATGCTTAATAGCAAATCGCAGAATCTATCTTTTATAATACACATTCACGTTTACAACGTGTTGTACGCTTGTACACACGTACACAAACATTTCATGACAATTGCTGTATTTATAGGGTATGTGTGGTAAACAAATTGTGTAATTGCAACTACATATTGTTGGAATTCTTTCTCTTATTCTTATTGTTGTTGTTGTTGTTTTTGTTGTTGTTGTTTTTGTTGTTGTTGTTTTTGTTGGTGTCATTATTATTATTTTGATTACTATTACCCATAAAATTTGTAGAAAGTTTCTCCTTCTATTGTCGTTTTTCGGTCTTTCAGTTATTATTGTTGTTTATTACTAGTTGGCGATAGTGTTATGAAATGTACTCTCTTTCGCTCTTTTGTTTTACACATTGCCAGCAAGGACATCTAAGAAATCCATAAATTATTGTGATTGCATATACATACGCTCACACATTCAGCATACATATCGCACTGACTGACTGTCATGGACTTTTCTTATATTATAAATGTATGTATGCAAGTATGTATAATGTCTTACATGTGCAACGATATACAATTTTTCGGTAAATGTTTTTTCCCTTTGCTATATAATTTTCTTTAATTTAAATATTATTTAATTGAACTTTTTTCCCTTTAACTGTATTTTTTATCACATAATTATTTAAAAAAAAAAAAATTTTTTTTTCGTCCCTTCTTTACATCTTTTATTTATTCGAATAATTTAATTTTTTTTTTTTTTTTTTTTTTTTTTTTTTTTTTTTAAATATCTTTATTGAAACATTAACAAGTAAGTATATTATACTTTCAAGTTTTATTTTTTTTTTTCGAACATTTTCTGTTTTATCTGTTTTATATATTTTATTTCTTCGCTCGCGTACGAATTTACGAATTCGACTGAATCAAAGAGAATGAATGTAAACAAACAGAAGCTCGCTTATTCGCATATATGTGTGCTTGTACGCTTCACTAGGAAACAGTTAACAGAACTCTTGACGCATAAGTGAGCAGGAAAGAATTGCTTTATTAACAGCTTTACTGCTGTTATGCTAACAGAAATTCAAAAGGCGAAGCTTTCTCTATATAGCATTCATTTTCCTCATTATAAACATATAATTATTTCAATTTTAATGCATGACAATCAATATAAATGAGGATTGATGATTAATGGGAAATTTTCAAAATTATTTCTACCGCCTATGCATGTGTAGGAACTAAGGTCATTTGGAAAATGAAGACTCTCTTTTTCTAAATTTTTGTCGTGTTTTAAAGCATTCGAATCTGCCAAGTAATGTCTCAGCAGTCGAACTTCCTTTTATTTGTAAGCACCTAAAGAAACGAATCGCTGATCCCGTTTAGCGGGGTACGAATATTTCTGCTAAGATTCGGCCGTAACAAATAATGCCCTCCACTATTAGTACGAAACCTTGCAATTGTTCTGTTATGTGTATGTATGGACAGCTAAGATGCGATTTGGATAGATGGAGTTTGTTTTTTAGTTTTTTTGGGCAAATTTATGCTCTCTGCATTTTATTTCTGTTAGGGCTCAAATTTTCCTCTGCACTGTAGTTTTTTTATAATCGCTGTTATTTGCATATTCGTAAATTTTTGGTGCTTTTCTACCACCTGTAGAATCCAATTGGAATATAAAACATGAATAACATCTGAGCAAACTGTCTTTCTCTCGCAACAATGTGTTTCTCTTCAAAAGCTTTATTTCTTCTTCAAACAAAGTCAATTTTTTAAAAGTTTGATAATCTTTCATATGTCATTTCCAAAATTTTTTTTTTTTTTGAAACGTCGTATATATACCACTAAAATGTTTATTTTATTTATTTTTTTTTTTTCTTTTTGTTCGTTTATTATAATATTGAAAAATTTGAAATTGGGACTCGTGATTGACGGATGAGGAAATGACTTGAAATAATTATTTATTTAACACAAACAATCTGCAGTACGACGTATATATGTGAGAATTAAGGGAAATTTAAGAAAACAAAAACAAAAATGAATTAAATAAATATAATTCAGATTTTAACATTTACATAAGCTATAAACAAATATTTAAGATTTAACCCGCTGCGCTTTATTTTTTCTACAACGTCGTTTCACTGTTCGCTTTAAAATAACTGACTGTTGCTTCGATTCTAATAAATTTCCAAGCACTATAATAATTTGTGCCAGAAATTAACATGCAATAGTGACGATATGTTTTGTTTAGAGAATTGCATGGAAGAATTGGATTTCAAAATTTTTAGAAAATACATAACAACATTGTATTTGTTACGTCGCCTCAAAAGAGATTTTTTAATTAGACCTTGTCATAGATCGCCAAGTTACTGTTCGCATTATTGCTGCCATAGAAAATTTGAAATGAAAATCTAAAATTTATAAATTTGAAATATTTTGAAATGTTTTCTCAAGCACGATTGAAAGCAGGCGTCCTTATGTCTTAAAGAAAGAAAAAAAAGAAATCGGAATTTATCTGAAACCGTTTTCTTTTTGTATTGGCATTGGCAGGTATTCAAAATTCTCCCAAAGCGAAGCGAACTTTATTTTTGCATATTTTTCCTCTTGCCTTCATGTGAGCATACAAGACAAACGTGATAGCAATATAAAGATTGATTAACATTTTTTTATTTCTTTTTTTAATAAATTTATTGATAGTGAATTGAACTTGGAGAGCCTGCCCTGCAGTTTTTATTAATTCTTGCGGCTGATGTAAGTGGAAAACTATTTGAAATGCATTTCCCAAATTAAAAAAAAAAAGCCTCCCCTCGAAATTAAATGATTGCGGGAGAAGGCGGGCATGAAGAGAAACTCGAGATTAACTATCAAACACATGTTTAGCTGCAGAAAGGCGTTAACGCGTTTTTCTTAGGTACTGAATGGAGCTTCGTACGTGCATAAAAGCGTATAAACTCAATGCGTCCAAATCAGAAAACACTACTTGAGTGTATACGAAGATACCTTTGAAATGATATAACAGAACCAAAATAGTTCTTTGGTGAGAAAGGTCCTCTTCACAAATACTTGAAAATCAAAATGTTGAAGAAAAAGCAAAAGAAGCAGAAAAGGTCTGTATCCTTGTTGCCTTGTTTAATGTACATCAAAGCAAAAAGTCATTTTCGGAGGTATTTTTAACAAATTTTGGCTTCTTAACATAAGTCGCCTAAGCTTGAGAAGGAGATAAGTCTTGCAATTTAGTAGGATATTGAATTTAAAATTAAGCTCAAGCAAAAATGTCAACTTTTGATTTTTTGTTAAAATGTGCTCTTGTTTATATTGCTTCATATTTGTCCTGTTGTCCTGCTTATAGCATCTATAGCCTTTCTTACCCAAATTTGCAGAATGGCAACTCTGCCACAATTAATTTAATCAAATAATGATCAGAGAATGCAATGAATTGCTTGAATGAAGTAAGAGAGTAAGTTCTCTCCCCACTTACGATTCCGTATACAGCGTCTAATGAAGAGAATGATTAACAATAGAGTATACACTCGTTATTTTTACTGGTTAGGAGAAATGATGAGAAACGAACTCTTTTCCTGTTCTTCTTCTTGCGTACTTTAAATTCCAATTTTCGTTTTATTAAACGGATGATACGGAAAGAGAATAGTTTTTAGAATACAAACACAAGCAAATTGATTCTGATTCTTTTTCACTGAAAGCCGTTGGCTATACGAAAATCGTGAGAGTAGTAGTTGAGCATATCATAAGTATGCGAAAATACGAACACATAGTTTACTGTTCGACTTCTCTCTGGTTTTATTAAACGGAAGATTGTGAAAAGAGGGCAAACGACTACTGCTACAGAGCCTGCTTCAGTTTAATTCCAACTTTTACCTTTTACTTTTGCTGCATATTTCTACACTACAATGTTCTTACTTGATTTCTCTTTTATATTCTCCTTTAATTTTTAAAAATTCTCTTTAAATTTCGTTGCGCTTTTTCTCTGCTTTTTATAATAAAAGTGCTTAGTGATGTGCTCACTGTGCGTTGCGATGTCTTTTTGGAGTATCTAAATTTATGAATGGACGTCACAAGACTAATTTGACATTGACCTGTGACAACCACACAGGACATCTCATGGATGTTGCTCAGAATAAGAAGGTTAAACTGCAAGAAGGGGCAAGAGTGCATCATTACCTGCGAGTTGTGACCTTCTCAGACTTCTGAACAAACGAATCAATGGTCCGTTTTCGGAAAAGGATCCTCTACGAGCGAATGCAGAGATCTGAAATTGATGTAAATCACTTCTCGAAACATAAGTTCTTCTAAAAGACCCCTTAAAAAAGTTATAGATAAATGGGAAATGTTAGGAAATAAACCTTCACATAGACTCGAACAAAACGTATGTATTTTAGAGTGAAATTCGAATCGAACGTACGTAAATAGTAGAAACGAAAGCAATCTAATTCCCTACATCTGTGCATCGGAAAAGGATTTTCTTTCATATCCTTCAATACAAATTCTCTTCTTCTTCTTCAACTAGTAAAACAAACGGCAGCAAACACTATTTTAATCATTCTTGTTTACTTTACTTAAATTACTTCGCTCCCCACAACTTTAACTGAGCTAAGAGAGTAAGCGATCTCTTTCCATGAAATTTAAAAGAGAGAGAGAGAGGAGCACAAGATCTTTATTTAACATTGAGGTCAATACTACTCGAAAGAATCTGCAATAAATGAACTTTCGATATCAATTAAATTAAATGTGAAGAGAGACAAAATGTTAATGTAGTGGTATTTATCAAAGAGTAGAAGGGTATGTGCGTGTAATTTACTCAAAATCTCTAAATACATTTAAAGCATGAGGCAGCAAATCGGTGAAAAGTAAACGATCTTGTTATGAAGAATGATGGCGAGCTTTGAACTGTTTCCGAGGCACGGCCTTGACGACATTTTTACAGCTGTACAAGGAATTTAGAAAATTTCACAAGAATTTACAGAGGTCAGGAGGAATTTTGCGTTAAAGGTTAGAAACTTAGTGTACGAAGCGCTTTCCCATTCCATTCTTTTCTGTAAGCATCGGTCATTGGTCATGTTTTACACTCATTGTATAGAAAATGAGAAAGAGTGCAAAAGCACTGTTGAATATGAAAAGCATCGTAACAATAATGAAAAAGAAGTGCTATTGAAAATGAATTTCAAAAGTTATATCAATTTTAAATAATGAAGTAAATCTGCCATAGCTGTTAAGCCAGTGGTTTCCAACCTTTTTGTACCGGCGCCCCCCTTTTAAAAAAAAAAATTAATGCGCCCCCCTTTAAAAAACAAATTGTTGCGTCCCGTTAATTTATTTAAAAATCAAATTTCAAGTTAAATGTACAATTTTTCGAAGTTTTTCGAAGTTTTTACCACTGAAACTATATTATTTCAGCACTAATTCACTTTACTCACTTGTATTATATTATATATGCTTATTTTCGCACCGATTTAGTCACTTATAGACAAATTCACATCCACATTAAATAGCAATTGGGAGAAAACCAAAACAATCAGATGCTTCTGTTTACGGAAGTTTGGCGCGAGTAAGCGCGAGAATAACCGGGATGTTGCAATTGCTCATCTTTTAATTCCACGCCCCTCCGGTACTCGGCTCCAAACGCGAAAGCGAGATATTTCGATTCGAAGAAGAGTATGAATTGGATGTTTTAGCATTTGTACACCAAAAATCCGCGGCGAGGAGTGGCTTACGTACACTACTGATTCATTTTTTTGACACCTGTTTGACTTTTTTGGTTTGTATTTGAAAATGATATTTTGGAAACAGCTACATGCCCCCCTAGCGGGGCGCGCCCCACAGGTTGGAAACCACTGTGTTAAGCTGTTAAGCGATCGGGAAGGAAAAGGAATTAAAGGCGTAAAGCATGAACTAAACAGAAACAAATGATTCAAAGCAAATGACCAAAAGGCGACGGCGAAGAGATTGATCATAACCATAATTTGTTTTTGTTTTCATATTTACTTTTGTCAGACGTCCTTGAGTTTTGACTCATATCATGCTTTTAATTTGCATAAATTATTTGTTTGTAGCAAAGTTGCATTCATTTAAATATTCTAGAAGAGGATCGATTTCACTCACTTAGAACGTATGTACGATTTACGTGAGAGGTCAATGGCTTCCTTCGCTCTTACTCTTTCAATTGCTCCGTCTATACTTACATTTGCGTATTGCAGAAAAAAAAAAAGAACGACTCCTTGTTTCCCCACAACGAATGAGGGAAAACAAACAACAACAAAACAAAATGATTCAAACAATTAGATGCATAAGAAGATTTCGATGTATTTACATAAGGAACAAATTTGAACTAAATAATTAATTTAACTTGATTTCCCCTTAAGTACCTATGTTTACTCTTCTAATAACAGTTTCTAGAGGTGATATGCTCATTTCAGTTAATGAATCAAACTCTTGCTCATTCATCTCAGTACAAGTGTCCGAGTCAAAGGAACGCATCAAGCTGGGGCTACTTATGCTAAATTCTAGATCGAAATTATCTAGAAATACGTTGCTCGCATCTTTCGAGAAATTCGGATGAGAATTACTTTTTGCCGGTTGCCGAGGCAGGCTGTTGTGACAGAGAGGATTTTCCTGTGGCTCCTGTTCCTGCGGAACCACCTGACCCCATAGAGCTACCGCCCGCACGCGATTGAGTTCGGCTTTCGTTGGATTGACCGCTTCCTCCTGCAGCACTTGCCGACGATTTGCTTGTTTTGCTTGGCGCCACGTTGGATGAGGTCGGTTTCTGTGCGGTAGGCGTTGCTGTGATTTTGATTGGCTCTGGTTCCGCGGTAACGTTGGTAATAACGTTGGTATCTTGGTTTTGTTGTTCTGCAATTGCCGTTGCTTCTCCTGTTTCGTTTGTCGCTTCATACTGATAGCCCGCGGTCTCATAGTCACCTTCTCTGTACTCATAGTCTGTTTGATTGACCCCGGCATCGTATCCTTCGTTTCCATATTGCTGAGGTTCATAGTTGGTACCATCATAGCCCGCTGCGTCGTATTGCTGCTGATCGTATTCATCGTAGGCATTGTAGTTTGTATTGTAGTCAGCGAGTCGATCGGCAGTGTTTTCTGCGGTTTCTGCGGTGGCCCCAGAATTGTTTGCGTTTGTATTTCTATCGCTAGCGTTTGCGTTTTGCTGTGGGTGCTCGATTGGCTGCTGTTGCTTCTTTTCTCCTTCGCTAATGTCTTTGAGATTTTCGTCATCGTTGTCGTTGAATTGTGATTTATAATCGTATCCCGGTGTTGATGTTGCATCATATTTGGGCTTATAATCGTCGGCGATAGCACTTGGCTGACTATCGTTAACGGATGCCTTTCCAAGCATGGGCTCATAACTGTACGAATTACCGGATTTGATGTAGTCATCGGCAATTGTTCGGGACTTATCGGTTGCGTCAAATGTGCTCGGTTTGTAGGCGAGAGACACTAAATACGGGTAATAAGAACAAGTTCACAGAAAGTTTTCAAAAGTTAATAACACAACTGTAGTAGTGGTAATGCGAGGAATCTAAGAATCTATCGTTCAATCAATTTAGTTAAGAACCAAATTAAAAAGGACGTAAAACATTACTAATAACCTACACCACTCGGCTTAATACAATTATTCGTTTAACGACTTTTCAAACAAAACCGTTACATGGGAAGTGTTCGAAGATGTGAACCAATCCGAACCATTTTCAATCGCATTCATCTTAAGGCCAATGCGCGCTTTTGTAACGCGTTTCATTTAAATGCCTTAGAACTTTTGACCTTCAAGACGAGAATGTGAATTGGACAGAAGGACAGCCAACCAGATAAGCTTAGAGCAATTCAAAATCATTTTCTGAATCGATCGATATAATAAAAGGTGAGGAATTTATCTCAAATCGTTCCTGCTCTTGTACGCATGCGCAAAAGACTTAATATATCATAAGTGGTGTAGGGTAGAAAAAAAAATATGTTAAAGAATTTTTATCGTAGATAGAGAGAGAGAGAGAGAGAGAGAGAGAGAGAGTTAGAGAGAGTGAGAGACAGAGAAAGAGAAAGAATTCTTTGCAACAGACTTTGAATGCATATAACTTTACGAAGGTTGCAACTGTAAATTTTAATTAGTGGGTAACAATAATACAACGGAATGAAATTCGTTCGGTAGATTCGAACTCGTGCATTTTCTCTAAAATTGCGAATTTAAGTTGAGAGAAGAAGAAAAGTTTCGAAAATTATTTATTTTGCATTAATTTTCACCTGAACGGTTGCATCGTTCGCTTTATAGGTCAAGATATTATCCTTAAAAATGTAAATTACCTTTGCCCGCTGTTGGTAAACTGTTATACGAAGTCGGTGAGTGATCTAACTTGCTGGGGCGATCGCTACTCAATACGCGGTTCGTTAAGTATTCTACGTTTGATTGCAAAGATGAAATTTCCGTTCTTTTAAAAAAGACCGGTACGCGAAGAGAGATAAAGAAAGAGAGAAAGGGAGAGAGACCCAGAGTGTGATAGAGAGAAAGAGCAAGAAAAAGAGAAGAGAAAAAGATGTACGTTTAATAAAATTTTCTTTTCATAAACAAACCTTTTGTCGTTGGTGTTTTGTTGTTGATGGTGTTGGTGGTTGTGATGGTGGTGGTTGTGATGGTGGTGGTTGTGGTTGTGATGGTGGTGGTGGTGGTGGTTGTGGTGGTTGTGGTGGTGATTGCTGTGATGATTGTAGTGGCGGTGTAATGTTTTCATTTTGGATAGACTTTTGCTCTCTATGAGTTGTAAGACAATCTGTGACAATTAACTCGCAATTATCGTGTTTTTGCATTAATTCTTTATATTTATGCCAGATTTCTTTTAAGCATAACAAAAGTTTATCATTAATACTACGCAGATTATCTTCATCCCGGCTGAAAATATGAAAATAAGAAAACAAATTTTCCCAATAAATGCATGCTTCGAACGGTAATCGACTTGAACGCGACTTAAAGTTGAATTATTTTCTATATATATGTATGTATTTATATATATTTTGCTTTAATTTATGCTTTTTCAATTTCCTCCGATTCAATAGGCCGGATAGGACTTTCCTTATTACCAGGATCTGCCTTTGCTATGATCTCCTTTTCTGCGCGCTTATCGGATTTGCTTTTCAAACTTTTCGGCATTAGTCTCACATTTATATCGACCTTAACGGGTTTTGTTCTTCTCGTCACCCTACGCGTTTCTCTTTCGTGAACATTATCCTTTTTCTCTTCAATATTTTCAGTTTTATTGCTCAGAGATTTCCTGTTCTTTAGATTGTAACTGCAGCTGCAACAAGTTTTCATTAGAGGCCGAGCACGACAGCAATGCTCTGTAGATGAGTATTCGATATCTTCGTGAGGGACAGATTTCTTTGTCATTTTAGTATGACAGAGATTCTGACAAGACTTAACCGTTTGTTTCAAAACTAGATGCTGTTGCCACCAAGTCAACGGCTCCGTTTTGCAGCCATGCAAGTTTTCGTGCGAACAACTTCTTGACCTTCTTGTACATCTGTGACGTCCAAAGCACCCATCATGACCGTCATGACGACTGCCGGCAGTCGGCGGGTTAATTGCTCGTTTATTTGCATTTAAATTCTTGTCCTCTGCACGTACGTTGGTTTGCACAAAAGGCAACCTGTTTGTACGATTATGTTTACTTGACTGCAATTTCGACTGCAAAGGCTGCGTGACAGCGTTAGCTTTTGGGATACCAAAATTGCTTTCATTGCGATGTCTGCTACAACTGTCGGCTGTGGAATTATTATGAAAGTCAGTCCATAGTAAATGAGGGGATTTTCCGGAGGCTGTGGTCTTGAATTGTAGCGGCAATGGAAGCATCTTAGCCCATTCCCTTTCTAATCGCTCAGTGCTGCGGGAAATATTTTTCCACGTCGTATCTTCTTCTTCAGAGAGCAAAGTGGACTCTTTTGCATTTTCCGTCGTTGCTTGGACATTTTCCAATGATGGCTGCGGCGTTACGATGCCTTTTTCTAGAAGGCAAGTTGACGGCTTCGTTTCGGTCAACGTTTGATCCGAGATTGATGACGTCTCGATTTTCGGTTTTATTGCTGAACTGTCCTCGACCATAGTTGGTTCCGACAATATTGCTTCTAATTTATCAGTTATCAGTTTTTGAATTATATTTTTTTTTTTTTTTTTTTTTTTTGATTGTAACGAGTTTGTTCGTATTTGGCAGCAGGAAAAAATTGATAATGACATCGTATTAATCCAAAGCTAGGATTTTTTGTTTTGTTTTATCAAGAGAGTGTGTTTGTAAAATGCAAGAATGTACCCATTTGTATGTGTATGTATTAAAAAAAAAAGGACATATATATGTTATGCGTATGTACGGGTAGATGTGATTGACGGCTTTCCAAAAATGAATTTGAATTTGTTATGAAATGTTTTTTGTTTGTAAATAGAAAAAAAAAACAAAAACCGCTTACTTATGCTTAATGGTGGTATCTTCTAATTTCTTTGTTAACGTTCTACATTCATTGGTTAATTTATCCATGAGTTGCTTTTGACTTTGTATCATATCTTCTAGTTCGTTAACAGTTTCCGCTAAAAACAAAAAAAAAATATAAATCAATTTTGAAAATAAACTAAAACTAAATTGTAAATATATTTGCAAAATAGAAAAACTGAAATGAAATTCTACTACGAACTCTACAGCAGCTCATGATAAACTATTGATTTCAAGGCGTTTGCTTAAACTGGAGGAGAAGAACTTTCGAATCATATTCATTTGGAAAACCGCATCAATAGCTTACCCAGATTATATGAAAGTGTGTTAATGTGTCAGGTGCTTGATAAGCTCATTACAAAATTGTGCCTTTTGGTAGTTGGTGCTGGTGAATATCTATTCAGTTGTGCGATACTGATGGCAAATATGCATATATTTGGGAATTCAGAAATTGTAGTGCAAGGGAAAGCCCACGTCATTCGATTTTCTCCTTTCTTTGGAGAAACAGAAAATCACAAAATTATCTCGAAGAATACCTCGACGGGTATGCAGCGCACGTTCTATTCACTCTAATACTTAAAACAGAATATTGCGTACATTATGTGCAAGCATATGCAAGCATGAATTTAGGCTTTTCTCAATTTCTCTTTCGCTGGCCTTGTTCTTAATGCAATACCTCTCTTTCTATCATCCCTTAGTTTGTATTCTTCTTTGTGTACACTTACTTGCAGAACTTCCGTCACCCTACACCACTTGTTGTACAGAGTATATTAAGTTTATCCAAATGTACGTATTTGGCATCCGTGCTGGTGGATGCAAGAGACGTCCGCCTTTTATTTCGCCAATCGGTTCAAAATGGTTTTCTGAGTCGATTCAAGTCTGGCAGTTTGCCCACGTATTTATGAGCTCAACAAACACGTCGCAATTTTTGAGAAGCTTAGCGCACTTACAGTCCAAAGAGATATCGGGAATAGGTTGATTTAGATCGCTTTTACGCATACATACATTCCGCATGCACAGCATTATATCGTAATACGGCATTCGAAATTAAATCGGTTGAGTCAATTTTTTGCCCCTTCTCCCCCTACCACTGTTCCTATGAGAAATAAACTTTTATTCGCCAAAAAGTTTTGATTTTTACAATTCGATGATGAAAACTGCTTCATAACACTTGTCCGGCATAAAACTTAATGTGAATGGACCGAAATGTAGACCACTCACTTCTCTCTTAATATTTAAAGTTTTATAATGAGAATTAAGCGATAAGAGTAATTGGACCACAACAAATTAAGACTTTGTAGGTTTACTTTTTAAAGCCAGCCCCAAATAAGGGCTGGCAGGAGCATGCTTTTACAGACAAGCAATTTTGATATTTTATTATAAACACATATAAAGTACTGTACTAGGCGAAATGGTGTGATGGGGTATTTACATGTCAGTCTTGCCCGATCAGAAGGTTTTTATTTCTTACTTATTCGATCGGGACCGAATCTTTTGTCTTAAGAAAAGACCAAAAACGAGGAAATAAATAAATTTTCGTACTCTATAATATTGAAGGGGCGCGGCTGATCTCTTGTAGTTTCACCTGCCAATCGACCATAGAAGAAACCCTCACAAGATATCACAACACGTAGTCCTTTTTGATTTCCGATTCTCTTCTTAGGGCACAGCTTACGACTAATTCCAGACTGTAGGCGAAAGCATGGAAAGTAACGAGGAAAAGTGTAGAAGTAGCGGGTGAAAAGAGATTTCTACTTAAAGCTTTTCTTGTGCTCAAAAAGGTCCCAAATGCGAAGTTTGTTTTTTTGTTTTCCATGACTGAATTCACAGTTCTTATCATAGGGAATTGGAAAAAAATCAATGGCTAAATATCTTTGAGAGGATGCAAAATAAAATAGAATGTGCGTGAAAGTGATCTAAAGTGATATAAACTGTTTTGTTGTTCTTGTTGTGATTAAAGAAGTTTAACAAAAAAGTGTTTAATCCGCTAATGTGTGTTACAAATGTTTAAAGAAACGGAAAATGGAGATTAGAGGGAAAAAGAGAAGATTACCATGTTTGTCCTGCATTTCGGAAATGCGTTTATCTAAATCCTTTTTGGTGGGGCGAATTTCGTTTTTCAGTTCGCCATAAGCTAACTGAAAGGCATGTAAAGCAATAATTGGTGAACATTATGTTGCCGCAGCGTAAGTCGCTATAAAGACTTACCTCCTTTTCTAAATTGGCGATGTCGTCGTTTAATCGCAAAACTTCGCGTTTCGAATGCAATAAATCGGCATCCGCCCGATCCAAGCGTTGTCTTAGCGAATTGATTTCCGCATTCAAACGCGCTGCTTCCGTTTTATGATCTCTAGAGGCTCTGTCCAATTGCAACCTTAAGGCTGTAATGTCTTGCTCTAATGATTGTTTTTCCGCATTCAGCTGAGCCATGTCTGCGAGGAAAGTGGATCGATTCGATCTCAATTCCGTTTTCAGATCTTCAATCTGCCCGTTCCGATTTGCCAGTTCGCGCTTTAAATCGCTTTCGTAGCGTTTTTGTCGCTCCACTTCTAGCTGGAGTTTGGTTACATTGTCCCATTGATGGTTTAAATCGCCGCCCATTTGATCGAACTGATTGTTATAACGTCTTTCGGCACTGGCTCTCTCCTCAGCTAAACGTCGGGCCATATCGTGTTGTAGCTCGCGCACCCTTTCATGTTGACGGTCCAACTCATCGCGGAGATGTTTCACTTCCAATTCGGCCTGAGAGCGTTCCATTTGCACCAGATCGTTTATGTAACGATTAGAGGTCGCATTCAATTGTTGCGATTTGGTTTCATCTAAACATTTCTGCAAATGCCTTATCGTCTCTTCGAGAGAAGCCTTTTCTTTTTGTAAAAACTCGATTTGCTTGCGATGAATATCACAATTCTGACCATTATTGGACATAGTGTCGGAAGCCTCATTAGCTAATTTCTTTTTTAATTCCTCATTTTCGGTCTTTGTACGTTTCAAGTCAATGTGGGCTTGCGTTAGTTCCGCCTCCAGTTCGCTTATGCGAGCTTCATAAAGTATGTTCGGAGCTGAGCCGTAACGCGATGATTTTATTTCTTTTTTGCGAGGCATTAAAACTCTTTTCTTGCTTGGAAAATCCTCATTTTCCGACGGGAGATTAGTGGAAGGGAAGTCAGCTAAAGCTTTTAGCTCTTTGCGTGTATTCTCCGTTAATTGTTCATTTTCATCGATAACCTCGCGGACTTTACCCAATAGGTTACTCAACTCATGGCGACAATATTTAGATTCCTTTTCGAGTTGTTCTATATAATCATCTTGTCGTTCGATAAACTCGAAAATTTCTGCCGGAGCCGTGACACAGTCTTCCGATAATGGTTTTTCTTTTGAAGTGGGCGTGAAATCCTCCAGCAAGGCTTGTGCTGGTTGTGCTGACGATGGGACAATTACGGTATTAGGAGTGGAGACTGTAGACGTTCCATAATTTCTCACAGGCGAAGAGTAAATATTCTCTTGAGAACCGGAAGAACCATTGTAATCTCTCCTAGATCGATAGCTACCAAAATGTGATTTTTGACTTGGAGTTAAATACTTCGAGATATCACCAAGCGTAGGTCGTTCAACACCCTATTAAAACATATTTCTGTTAAAAGTCGCGAAAATTTCTACTTTTAAATCTTTACCTACCGCTGTCTTACTCGAGTAACTATCTGCACTTATGTTTGCCGCATTGGATCTTAAAGTTGCTCTCTTCGGCGAGCTGTAGGAGTCAGCCAACATTAATTTCAGCCGTCCGACCGCCTCCTTATAAGCATAATTTGTATAATCCATGCTTTGCTTTTTCTTATTAACGCCACGCAACGGTCTCATCGACAGATCTCTAAACAAAATGAAGTTTTACTCAATATTTTCAACATTTTTATGAGTTTTTCTTTAACGTTTTAATTAATCAAATAAAAAAAAAATGCTTAGTTTCGCTTATTCACGTCGAGTACGCGTTTGCTAATGTCTGTTTTTCACTTTAAAAAATTTGTAAATGTTTTGTGGCAAGTGCTCTAATTATGTTGCTGTAGCAACACGAATTTTGTGTCAATTCTTGTAAGCCACCACCAACTGCTGCTGCTCTACCTTAACAGCCACACACATTTTACATTTTTTTTTCATTTATTTTGCTTTCTGCTTGGGTTAAGGGGGTAATTAAATCTTTTAAATTTGACAAGTTCGAGCAAAAATTTCTATTTCGATTATTTCTTACGCTACAGATGAGTCCTCGCTCCTGTAAGAATTGAAAAGCAGAATAGCATTTCTGCACTTCAGGCCGAAGGATAGCCTACTTCTGTTATATCTTTCGAAGAGACGACTCTCTTGCTCTAGTTTTTAGCGACTTAATAAACCCATTTCCGACTGACCGGGTATTAAAGAAAAATTGATATATGGCAACAGAATGAGATGCGGGGCCCATTAGATGACCCTAGAAACAGCAACGAGTCGAATCCAACTGAAAAAATAGATTCATTTCCTTTAAATAATATTTTTTAAAAGTCAAGATTTGCGTTATGAAAGATCCGCTTCTTCAAAATTTGAAGAGACAAGGGGAGAAATTTTTGGGTTAAATAAGGGAGCAAGCGTGTTAATGAAGTCATAATTGTCATCAGGATAAGCAGAAGTATTGTTATTGACAGACAGACAGCTGACTAATATTGAAGAATCTTGGCGGTCATTAATACTAACTCTGTTAACCAAGAAGATCGGTTGCGTCAAGCTAAGATCCAAACAAAACAATCTTAAAACAATTTTCGCACATTTTTATAGAGGTTTCACTATCGATGTCTTATGTTTCTATGTCATTTCTTCTTTTGCAGAAGTTGGGGCGTTCTTTTCACTTCAAAAGCATTTCGAGACCTTAACAACAATAATAACAATAATAACACCATAGATAGTAAGGATTTATGCAGCTGGATAAATACCAGCAAGTACATCGTAGTACGCATACCACACTTTATATATTATACCAGAGAGGAAGAGTTTACACCGTAGTAAAATATCTTACACCTTAGCATAAGTGTTAATACCGTAATGTAGATATTTAGGTGGTAGTAAAAGCACTAATGCCGTAGCCTAGATTCCCACCTACACTGCAGGCGACGTACAGTTCTTATAGCATAGTATAACTCCCGGTATCGTGATATAACTATTTATACCTGCTTGTAAGTCCCAATACCGTAGGAGTACTCCCACAGCATAGAGTCTCCAACGCATCCTTGTTTTCCATTTCTCAATGCGTATAGAGACCTATAGCTTAACATAATCGTATTTTCGCGTAAATATTTACATTGAATAGATTCTTGTACCATTAACACGGTTGTAAGGAGCTTAAGTGCCTTACACAGACGCCGTCGGGCAAATACTTACACTGCAAGAAAGTTTTTATACCATAGTGTATGTGGTAACACCGTAGGGTAAATAAATAATTACACGCTACGGCAGAGTAATATCTAGCACTAGAGGTGGCACTAGAGAGGCTTACATCGTAACGTAAGTGTGCGCGAAACATAGTCGATATCGACTAAATTCGATCGTACCTTGGATATGGATGAATACTCGAATGAATACTTTATCGACAGCTGTCCACTCCTACAGCCACTTAATACGGCAGAGCTATCGAGAACCTGAAATCAATCCCAACAACTTTTAGATTAATCCCGCAGAGACGTCAACTGTTCTTCTGTCTTTGTACAAAATTATCTATTTATATGGGTTTGACAATGGGCTGAAGACAAGCTTCTCCCTTAAGGATAACGCTTTTATGCACTTCCATGGACGCAAAAATTGAGAAATTTGACCCGGTTTTGGACGACCATAGCAAATGCGTACTTTTCTTTTCCATTCATTTTCTTATTACTATTTATATGAAATACTTTTTTTAAATCTTACGTAATAATTTATTCTTTTAGGTATTTTCGAAAAAAAAAAATAATTTGGTTTTTATATTATTTTAATTTATTTTATTCTTTTATGTTATGCATATACATATATATATATATATATATATTTTTTTTTTTTTTTTTTTTTTTGGATTTTTTAGCATCACATGTGAATTCTTCGATTATTTACCATCCGAAACATTTTCTCAATTTTTATTATTCAATATTTAATCTTATAGCCCTCTCTCTCTCTCTCTCTCTCTCTCTCTATTATTATTATTAAATATTAAATTTTCTATTAAAATTTTCTTTAAAATCTTTTTCTATTTGCACTCCGGTGTGTGTGCACTGACGTGTGAAGTGCTAATATTTTTATAATCGATTAAAAAAAAGTAGAGAGAAGGAGAACATTTTCAATCTTCATGTTAAGTTCTCTTCGTTAACTGAGGTAATAGAGTTGTTCTAATATACGATGAAGTCATACACGTGTAACGTATCGCTTGCAAGTCAACGCAAACCGCTTTCTAAGGTTTTAAAACTTCACTTTTAATTTGTGGTGTTTAAACCGTTCTACTAACTAAGCCAACCGCACTAACCGCGAAAATGTCTTGCTTTGGTTTTATAAACGCTTCCTCGTTGTACCGTTCGAGTTTGTATGAATTTCTTATTTATATGTATATAGGAATAATAAAAAATTTTATTCTTCAACTCTTTTTTTTTTTCCAGTATTACGTTATGCTTTAACTTTACATATTCAACTGAAATATTGTCAGTTTTCTGTCAAGGTTTTTATAGAGGAAAGTTTTCTGATTCGAGAGCGCATTTCTGTTGTTATAGAATTTTTTTTTTTTTATTATTTAACGTTTACCACACATACAAAGTGTAGAAAAGTTCCTTCTTATTCGTTCTTAAAGGCTTGTCAGGACGTAAAAGCCTTATCGTACCATGTTGTACATTGTTGTTGTGTAAATTTGTGAAAATTTGCAAAACATTCCATAGCAAATATAATTGATTAGAATACTTATACAATAGTTATTCTAAGCAAGGAAAAGCTGTTATTTCTCTCCACAACAACTCATTCAGTCTTCAGTGTTCAACTTATTTTTATTTAGTTTCACTTGTAAAACAAGCAACAATTGCGCCTTAAAACACTCAATTGTTTGTTTGATCGATATGGAAAATTTGTTTTAATAGAATTCTTTTTTACACCTATCCTTTTTAGTTATTTTTAACCACCATTGACAACAATTCGATTATTCCGCCAATATCATGTTAGCCTTCTCTTTGCAACAGTAAGACATGAATTCAATGCAACGAATATAAAACAATGTTATTATTAACAAGCTAATCTTCTAGTATTTTATTATTATTACTCTTACTATTGTTATTTTCATTATGATTCAACAAAAATTATATATGAATGGAGGTTTTTTTTTATAAGATATTTATTGCTTACATCTTTATTTAAAAGGAATTGAACTCGTTACAGTCGGGCAAAGTCGTTATTAATCTCCTACACACAGCTCTTCGTTTACGTTCGCGACACAATACCAAAAATTAACCTCTATTTTCAGTTAAAGCCGTATTTACCATAGTAGAGTAGGACCCACAAATAGACGGACGCAAATTTAATGTTATTTCCCAAGCAGAACACAGGAAGACATGACGTAGACGCACCTTTTCTAATACCGACCGACTCAGAATCACTTTTTAAATCGGCCTAAGCTCAGCTGCCCGACCATTCGTCCGTCCGTCCTTTCTGTTTTCTTGTGTTCATTTTATAGGTCGCGGTTTTTGAGGTAGTTCGCTGAAACTTCAGTAAGCCGACATGTTCTGGCCCAGCTATTTTGGACGGCATCTATCGAAAATTCATTCACTTATGCGTCCACTTCCCCTATAACGACTTATTTTGAAAAGTTGTTATATAAATAACTGCAGGAAGTAAAGCGATGCAGGGTATTTAATGGTGAGCCGCGTTATCTTATTTTTCTTATTTATTTGTTTTTTTTTTTTGTTCTCATTTCATTTTTATTCGATTTTTAATATTTTTGGGTTTTATTTTAATTTTTCTCATTTTTATCTTCTTATCCTTTTTTTATTTTTTATGTTTAATGGCAATAAGATATGATTTACGTCTTCACTTGGAGCACCAATTGGCTTCTGGACACAAGTCCATTCACCATTCATTGGCTACAAAATTTTTCTCATTTTATTTTCTTAATATTTATTATTAGCGAGAGTCGTTTTGAATGCATGGTACAAGCATTAAGTAGTCAACCAAGCGATTTGACATTAAAATGTAAAAAAATTCAGAAAGCGGAGTTAAACGATTTGGCAAGTGATGCATTCCATTATTGGCGGTATCATTATTTATTTATTTGTTATTTCGGTTGAAGTTATACAAAACATTGCATGTTACCATGAAGAAGTTGCGCTATGCCACGTATTCAAATTCCACGATCGATAAAAACATTCTTGAATTTCTTGAAGTTCCTTTAAAAATTAAATTAAATTAAATTCAACGAAAAACTTCCTTTTCATTACGAATTGTATATAGGCGAAGTTAAGTGGACGACGCCTTTTCTTTGCATTTTTTTTACAGGTACTCTGGAATCATCCATAGAATGTATGTGGAAATTTTGAGTTTATGGGTAATGAACGTTAATTAAATAATTTTGTTCATGTGTTTAAAACATAAAATGGAACAACATTTACTGCATGTACCGGTGCTTCGAAGGATTTAGTCCACTTCTCAATCCCTCTTTTGTGCAAACACTGGCAATATTTTTGCCAAGTCTGCGGACACTTGGAAGAATGCTTACAGATTCACGTACACATACTTTCAGACATGCCTGAATCGATTCGAAATTTGAAACTGATCAAGCGTACATACATACTTTACAGCGAGCGTGAAGCTCTGAATGTTGCAAACGTTGATCGGTTTAAAAAAAAAAGTGGTTCGTATTACTTCACGGCGTGGTGCGATAAATTATGATCGTAGGAATTTGATGGTCAATGTGCTCTAATTATTATCCTTTATCCGCCATTTTTTTTTTTGCATATTCTTGGTATAAGAGATTTTGTTTGCACGTTCTTGGGCACAAGAATTTCATTCGTATAAATAACATTTTTATTAAAAATTTTTTTGTTGTGGACCAACAGAGAGAGAGCCTAAAAATTAAAAGTTAAATAATATAAGTAAATAAAATTTACTTAACACAGTTTTTGCGACAAGCACTACTAATGTCTGACGATTCTTGCAACAACAATATTAAGAACAGGGCATCATGCGCGCTAGGTAAGTTAGGTTAACAGCTAAGGGGAGACATAAATCAAAGTGTCTTCTTCTGTAATAGTATGTGTTAAGGTGAAGTATTTACGTATGCGTCCTTGTAAAAAGAATATATTAAGCAACAAAAGATATAACACAGTTATGGATGATGTGGATGAATGAATGAATGAATGAATGAATGAATGAATAGAAGAAGATTGGATTTTAGATGGAAATTCACATTGAAAAGAGTACCAGGTAGAGTTTAGAAAATTGTAATGCAAACCATTATAAATAATGAAACGATTTGCATTTGGAATCTTATTAAGATGCGCCCAAACGTGCGTTTAAACGCAAACAAAAGTATGCCTTCATTATTTATTTAATGAAAAGCTACGGACCAATTTCGAAAGATGTCTGTACCTACGTAGACTTGTGCTGTTGTGTGCGCACACGAAATAAAGTTCCATAAGGAAGGCGAAAAAGCGATGGTTCGAGTTCGTAGCAAACAAAGGAATAAAAAGGGAGGAAGGAAGCATTCCGTTCATACCAATTAACAGATGGTCTAACTCTACTGTCACTAACTAACTTTAGGTGTAACTTTCTATTTTTCTCTGCCGAAATCACTACACACCTTTTTAGCGTATTTCACATATTCATTGACATTGTTTAGGGACGATATTTCCCTATGGAGACCTGCTCTCAACAACTGTCGCCAAATAGTCGAAAGAAAACAATATTTTATAAAATCAATACCCTTTGCTCTCTTCACATTCTTAAAAATACAAACCTAATATAGTTTTAGGATTTAAAATTTTCCAATTCTTTTTTTCTTCGCAATTACAAGCTAAAGCAAATATTTATGTAAAAAAAAAAAACAAAAAAAAATACTTCTCTTTTGTATCTAGATGGGGAGAAAAAGCCATTCATAGTCTTGACCTCTTTTTCTAAAACATTAATCATCATTTTTTGAACTTTCCTCTTCTCTCCCCACCTTTCCCGCTTATCGTATTAAGAGGTAGACACGACACTTGTGTTTCGTGTCATTAAAAAAATATATAAATATTTACGTTTGAACGAAATGTAAAGAAAGAAAAAACAAAACCACGCACTGTAAAGAAAGCAATATCGCAGTAAGCGTACTGAAGACGTTGTATATTTGAAAGTAAATGGCAGACAAGAAAATTCTCTTCCATAGTAAGCGTGAAGTGTTTTAATGTTCTCGGCCGTGGATGCAAGTCTGGTTCGCTATATAAACACGATATATGCAAAGACGTCTTTCACATGTGCTGCCTGAGGGCACTCTCAACATTTGTTATACCAGCTATACCTGAGCTTAAAATCCAAACACCAAGCACTCGTTCGTTGCATGCATGCAGCATGTGTTTTAGTTAAACAATAATAATAAAAAAAAAAAACTATGAATAAAACGTAACAAGCTACAAAGCAAAAAAAAAAAAAAAAACACAATATTCTTACACACGAAAACCTTTCATACTTGAACACACATTACAACTAAAACTTGCTGCTTGCTGTTTGCTGCTTGCTGCTTGCTACTCAAGAAGAAGCATGCGTTTATATATCTAGACAATTTGATATCATCCTCACCAATCCATCCAGCCACTCATCTTTACGCATTATTTGTTTTGCACACTCTCTCGGTCAGCCAGTTTTATCACGAGATTATTTATCGAATTTTTTATCTGATACCTTCTCAATCCCGAATGATTGTTCGTACGGAGTGGAAATTTAGAAGCTCTTGTTACTCTTCAATGTGAAATATGTGCATTTATTAAGAGAAAGAGAAGCCATGATCATAGATATGAGCGACGGGCGAACAGAACTCACGTGGATGGGAAATCGATCGAAAGTTTAGAGCAACATTCAGTCGAGTACCGTAATGCTATCCTTTAGAAGGATAGAATCTGACCAACTAGGGGGCACAAGGAAAGGGGCATGAAGTCTCAGAGCACATACAAATCGAGCAGAGAACCGTTGGCTTATTTTTTGCAAGAAAAGTCCTTAATAATATAATCTTCTCACAATTTTATTATTCTCCTCTTATGTTGACTTACATTATATTATGTTCGCATTGGTAAACACACGCAGCCTGGAAAGAATAGCGGTCGGGGTTAATAGGTTTGTGCTTAGATTTTTAGTTAATCAAGGAGAGGCTTTAGCCGAGAAGTGCAACAACTTTCACTTGTGTTTTCAAGCAAGTGAGCTATTAATACCTAACATAAACTTAAAAAGGGATAACTAAATGATAAACATATTATTAATGCTTTCAATTATATATATATATATATATATAGATATAATATTATTATATATTATATATTATAATTATATATATTATACTCATATATATATATAGATATATATTATAATTATATATATATATAGATATAATATTGTTATATATTATAATTATATATATATTATAATTTTATATATATATATGTATTTATATTTTATATATATATATATTTTATGTATATATATTTTTATATATATTTTTATATATATATTATTTACTATGGTGACCTATGGCAACCTTTTTCTGGTCATTACAAGTGGCTATGATCGGCTATATTATGAAAAATGTTGAAAGCCAACTAATGTCTTCGTGTGGGATATATTGGCGAGAGATGATTCTGAAAAAATTTTATGTGCTTCAATGTTGATAATAGATATAATTTATTAACTATATGTTTTATGTTTTTGTTCCCTTTCTTTTACAATGCAACCCAAACAATGATTTGAAGCAAATATTGGAGTGTTGTTCTCTACCATTCCCTATTTTAGCTTTTTTTCGAGAGATCTCGCTGAACATTAACTGATTCTGGCACAACGGCTGGAAGTAAATTTTTGTCAATTGGTCCGGAAGGCTTTAAAATAAAAACTCTGCGCTTTATCCTAATGAATCTTGCATCCAAGGCAAGGGTTTATTTACAAACTCTAGCGCACTTGAGATTTCAACCTACGACCATTAAGATGTTACTCGAGACCCTTTGCCTTCTCCCTTTTTATTGAATCCAGCGGGGTTCGTCAGAACAATTCCGGTTTTCTAAGCGAGAATTTTCAAATGCAGTGCAGCCCTCCTGCTTTCTTCCCATAATTGAACAAGCAGCGTTTACGGGTATTTTCAGCTACTATTGGAATAATCGACCAAAGCGTTTCAAAAGAATGCTTGCTTTTCTATTATGTGTTTTTTTCAACAGAAGAAAGTTCTTCTCTTTATTTCGCAGTGAATCTTGGCTGCACTTGGTGTTTATAGATCCATTAAAAATGTGCCTAACAATCGATGTTGTATTCGTCATAATGGAGGAAAGCTTTACGGCCAGTTGGTGTAAATCATAAATTGACATCTTCCTGAACGAGTTATAGCGAAAGTTTATTAGTCATTAGTTGTCAGTTGTGTAAATGCAACACGTTTGCTGATCGTTAAAAGCATGCCAATAACTTCTTCATTACAAATCGTCGAACCGCTGGCTCAACCTTAGCTAAAGATTCCTCGGAATAACTTAAATTATCGATCATGAAAAACTTTAAGATACCGGATAAATAAGCCAATAAGCCAAAATTAGAGTTTCGCAAAGGAGAGAATACATGTTTTCAACAAATGTTTCGTTAAAGGCTGAAATATGTTTTCGCTACCGAAAGACTATGAAAGACTATGATCTATGATTATTGTCGTGGGATGCTTCAACATTTTTGTGTGTTTGTGTGCGTGCATGCATTAATTTGAACGACCAAGCAAAGGAGAACAAAATGTGTGTGATTACGTATGATGAACCATATGTGAGCAGAGTGTAGAGTGAACTTGCATATGTTCGCGCTCCGTGCGCGATTGTTGCTTTACAACATAATTTCGATGAGTTTTTTACTTGCGCTAGTAGAGTTGCAGAGCCGAAGAAAGAAGTAACAGAGTTTTTCGTCTTTCGAAAGGAGTAAAAAGCAAAAGTTCGCTTCAATGTTAATATTAACAGAAATCCATTGTTTGCTCTGTTATCGAGGAATTTGATGTTCAATCAAGTTTTGCTTGCTGAGCGAAGTAACTAGTGATTCATTCGCTCGCATTCATACCTACATTTCATCTCAACTAATCAGTTGATCGGATACAGATGTAAGCATTAATTTTTATAATAATAAAAAATTTTCATTGAAAAATTTCTATAATAATAAAAATATAGAACAAAAACACTATAAAGAAATTTGTTTTTATAACCAGAAAACATTAAATGTTAATAATTAATTTTATTGGTAATAAAAACAAAAAGAATGCGTGACGTTCTTTAAAAAATGTGGAGCAATTTTAAAAAAATACTCTCAGTTCTTTTCTCAATTTCTGTTGCTCTCTCATTTCACTTTGTCAACATTTCTTTGCTCGTCTCAAAATATTCTTAATTTAACAGATTTCAAAATGTCTCTAAAAAATGTCAACTTGCTCTCGATTTTCGATCGAGACTGTAAAGTCATTTAGCACTTACCCTGTATTAAATTGATTGTGTTTTCTCTCTCTCTCTCTCTCACTCTCTCTCTAACTCAATTATTTTGAATAATCACGAGATCACGAGAGTTGCGCCCCTGAAGTGCACTACCGTGAAAGAGGTTTTCCAGTTTGATTTTTAGTTTTGTTGACGTGCAAACTAAAAGAGGCGGACGGAGTCGTTTTTAATGAAAGAAAAGCTCGGGCGCTTACATATGTTCAAGTAAAGTGATTAAATAATTTTATAAAAGAAAAACCCAAAAATTCTATTCTCCCCCCCACGTTCGTTAAAGTAACAAAAAAAAAAAAAAAAAAAAAAAAAGATTATTCAATAAAAGTAAGAAATTGCAATGAAAACAAATGAAATTAATGTTTTTTTAAATTAATAAAAATAAATAATAAGCGAGTGAAGAGAAAGAGAAAATTTAAAATTAAATGATTTATAGAAAAAAAAAAAAAACAAAAATAATAATAAGCAAAATTTTAAACTAAATAAAAAAGAATGAATGCTCACTAATGCAAACAGTTATGGGCAAAATGATTTAAAAACATGCTCTGCTATAAATTAATGTAATAAAAATGACAATTTTTGTTTTTTATTTTTTCTCCTTAAAAAGTATTTTCAATATTTTATACTATAATTTTTTTTTTTTTTCCTTTTTTAAATTTTGTTATATGCTATGCTCGTCTATGTTGTATGGTTTCTTGCCTTGCACACCTTTTCGTATAAACACAAAACCACTTATAAATAAATGCATAAACAGACACCGATATCTGTCCGGACAGGTTTTGTGTTTGGTATGTTTTTGTTTATTTCTTTTCTTTCTCATTTTCCTTTGCACAAACTAACCGTTCGGGTAATGTTGAAAGTATATTTGCAATTTGCCATAAATTTTGTTTTTGTGCTTTTATAGATATTTTTTATGGAATTAGTTGTGGTTATAATTATTTTTATGGAATTTTTTTCTTTTTGGTCTTGTTTTTTTTTTTTTTTTTTTTTTAATTTATACGTACAACTCAAAAACCGCAAATGCTAACTTTTGCAAAATTAAAATGCTAAGCGAAATAAACATACACACACACACATAAATATGTAAATACATACGCATAAATTCAATTTAGATACTTAAAAAAAAAAAAAAAAAGCAGGGCATTACTAAGCGAATATTAACATACAATGCCTGCCTTTAACTGGTTTAGATGTAAACAAAATTTATGCGTGTATTTTTTAACACTTTCTTAAGTTTCCTTAAAAGTTTATTTCTTTTCTTTTCTTCTCTTTTCAATTAATTATAATGTTCACTGAGTTGATGTCACCTGCTTAGGGCAATCGCTACGAAATTCTGATTCATTCCATTGATGCGACGATGCCTTTATTATCCCATTTTTATCCCGTAAATCTCCTACCATTTCTTCTCTTCCTCTTCATTTATACATTTTGTATTCATACCTAAGCTATCATAAATTGATCGATAGTTTCATTTTTTTTACTAACAATGCGGTGTAAACAAATACTTAAGTGCTGTGACAAAAGAAACGCAATGCTTTGGATTCATTTGCTTTTTACTTGGCAATGATTTTAGTTTTTCTGTAGTTCCGTCCTTGATGCTTTGTTTAGAAATCTTCGTGAGATATGTGACTGAGTGACGGCTTTAAATCAAGTCGTTTATGATCGGATCATTTTTCGTAAATAATGATATTTTGTCATAAATTCAGGAGGCATTTGCTAAAGAAGCGATTCTTCTATTAAACAAACAAATCTAACCGTATCTGTGTCTCGCAGGCACCTTTTCTGTTATCTTAATTCTGAATTCGTTCGCTGTCAACTGTCACACGCATGTGACGTAGCCATTCCTTGATTTGAAATTTTCACCTTGAATTCAGAACATCATGCTTCACTGGCCCTCCACTGGAGAATAATATAATCGATTGGTTCACTTTAAGCAGTTTTCGAGGGAAAAAAAAGCTTTCTACTAAAATCGGTTGGTTTTGTTTTCATTCAATATTTTAAAAAAATCCTATATGCTTCCCTTCAAAATGAACGAATACGAAGCTGCATTCGAAATTTGATATCAATCGGTTGAGAGTGAAGGACCGTTGGCCCTTAAATGAGCTGGCAGTATTTTTCATCAAGTTGGCATGAGTTAGAAAATATTCGGATCAGAATGATGGAGAATAATAATTTTCCTGGGTCAACTTGTCCATCTTTGGCTTAATGTATACACACATGTATAACATAGCACTCAATAAGATGTGGGATGACTTTTGACGAATGAATACGATTTTTATTTTATATAGTACCAGCCTTCAAACGAAACTTGTCATAACTTCATGATTGATGAATGTCTCAATGCGATTCCTACCACTATTACTGTATAGATATCATTCAATAAGTTCGTAAGGGTAGCTTCGTATGTTGGATGTCTATTGACGAACCCACATAATTTTTATGGTGTATTGACCTCTAAACGAGACGTATCATAACGTCATGATTGATGAATATCTCAAAGCGATTCTTATCACCGATACCGTAGACATCACTCAATAAGCTCATACGACTAGGTCCACATGTAAGATGTCTATTGGCGAACTTGTATGATTTTTATGTAGTACTAGCCTTCAAGCGAAAGGTGTCATAAATTCTTTGTTTCTAAAAATCACATCGATTTATCAACAGTGGCGATATCTGTATTTCATCCTACAAACTTATTGAATGGCGGTAGTCAATTAGTTTCTTTGGTTTTTCATGTCAACACGGAACGACCTCTTTCGTTAACCATTCGACTGGGTATTGCTGTTAAAATTAAAATAAATGAAAAATTAAAAGCTCTGCTTAAAATCAAATAAAAAGTTAAAAAAAAAAACAAATTAAAAATCCACCTAATCTTTAATGATTTAATATTTATTAGAATTGAGCACGAAAAGTAATAAAAGCCGAAAACTATAAAACAGTTTGACAACAACTTTTAATATGATTATCATTAGATTGAAATCAAAGAAACTAAAAATGCAAGAATTACAACTTTAGAGAAAGTCCTCCTCAACTAAGCGTTCCATTGAGCGTTATATGAAATGATTTTCAAAAATTAAAACTATATGTAGTTGATTTTAAGTTTTTTAATTCTTCAGATGACAACTTTAGGCATTCAAAACGAGAAAGGAAGGGAGCGAGAGAGAGAGAGAGAGAGAGAGAGAGAAAGAGAGAGCTTCAGGGCTTTCGATGTATAATAGTTCGCTTAGATATGACAAAATAAAGTGAATTTCTTATCAAAGTGCTTTAAATGTGTGTAGAAACGTGTTGTAATATTTCTCCTCGATGTGTTTTTTTGCTTTTTATTTCTAATTTATTTGCATGAGCAGCAGCATATTTGCCTTTATTTTTTATTTTTACTCTAATTTTTACTCTAAGAGTTTCGAGTTTGTGTTCAAAGTTATGCATTGTGTCGCTTGCTTACGATATCAACCAAACTAACTAACCGGTCTAATGCAATGCATGGCAATGCAATGCAATGCAATGTAATCCTATGCAACTTAGCTGAATATAGCTGAAGTAAAACGGATCATAACAAACAAATGAAATGAAATGAAATGAAATGCAAGAGATAAATAAGAAAAGAAAGAGAATAAGAATGAGAATGAGAATGGAAAAGTTAAAGAAAACACTTAAAAACATCACAAGCAACAATAATAATAATAATAATAATAATAATAATAATAATATTTTATATAATAACAGCATTTGCGGAATGTATGCAGCAGCAATAACAGCAACCGCAGCAGTTAGCGGCAATCGACCAACAACATGTAATAGCAGCAGTGACAACTTTTTAACGAAACAAATAATAATAGTAACGAACAGATTTGCTTTTCAGGTCGCTGATCACTATATATTTTACTTAGGGAGGAATGATTTTAGTACAATAACAACAACAACAAGAGATAAAAAAAAAAAAAAACACGAAGAGAGAAAACACATTTCCCTGAATAAGTGCGCATATCGAACAACTGTAACGCTCCTTTTTTTCTGTTTTTTTACTTTTCCATAAGGCATAAAAGAAAAAGAAGAAGAAAAAAACTAGGAAGCCGTGCGCGATGTGTCTGTGTTTATGTTTTTCAAATGTTTAAAAACTTTATGCTTCTTCTATGCAGGCTTGGGTTATAACAACTAATATATAAACTATTTTATGCTTTTCATAAAAGCAATAAAATCCGAATGGCAACACTTTTCGTAAAAGAAGCACAACACAACGCGCACACGCACATATGATTATGTTTGTTAAACTTTTATGTATAAAAATGTACGCGTTTTACTTAAGTTTGTTCTCTTTGTGGATCGGAGAAAGAAAGAAAAAAAAAAAAAAACAAAAAAAAAAAAGAAGAAAAACAAAAAGAAAAAAGTGTACAACAAGTAATAAAAAGAGTAGCAAACAACATGTTGTTGGAATGCTGTTTTTAGTTGAATGCAACTGTTTCTCTGCTTTTGCTTTATTCTTCTCTTTTTTTTTTTTTTTGTTGTTTTATTTGATTTTTTTTCTAGTTGTTTTTTTTCTCTTCTTCTTCTTCTTCTTCTAACTAAATGAAGTTGCATGTTTTTTGCTAGCAAATTATGATTATAAGTATGTTTTCGTAGCGAGTGTTTCTTTGCTTGCCTAAGTGTGTGTGTGTTTATGTGTTTATGTGTATATGTGTGCGCGTATGTATCTTTATGGACATGAGAAAATAAAAAAAAAGTAAAAAAAACTTAAACGATTGTCATTTATATCATTTCAATGGCCATGATTTGTTACCATTTTTCATACATACATATCTCTATCTATCTGCATATATACGCGCCTGCACGCGTGTATAGATGAATGAGAACTAAATGTCACAGCATGCTTGCTTAGGCATACAACGAAGGCTGTTAATGACTGCATGCATACATGCATACATGCATACATGCATACGTCCATGCATACATCCATGTATACATACATGCTTACATACTTACAAGTCTGTCTATGCATATCTATTAACGAAGTAAAGTAAAAAATTTTTCTAGCCGTCTCCTAATTTGAGGGTGTGTGCGTGTATATATGTATGCATATGTATTTAAGCGTTTTATATCTTTTTTATAATAAATAAAAAAAATAGAGGGAAAGCATTAAAAAAAAATTTATAATCGGCTTGGCCATAAGTTTTTTAATACCCACTACTGGCTTATATGTACTATACATACATTTACATATATCCATGCATGCATAATATCTACGTATTTATATAGGTTTGCGATGACGACAAAATTTTGAAGTTCTAAGCGCAATTTCAACAGTTAGACGATCAAACGAACGTCTATAGTAAATTGATTCCGTTGTTCACAATTTGTTGTATACGATGTTTGTCTTTATATAATTTTTTTTTTTTTTTTTTTTTTTTTTTTTTTGTGGCATGAGATCCAAAAGTACTTATAACCCACGTAATATGGCATTGTTTTTAAAAATTTATAAAAAATTTCTCAAACTCTTTCAGAAAACAAAAATTGATTTTTACCGATTCCCATTATTTACTTGTTACTCTTCTGAAGGGCTTTGTTTTTGTTTCGCTCTGTGGAATGTGGTAAGAGCACTTACGAGACAGGCCAGAAAGCGGTGACAGAAAAATAATTAAATATATAAATATAAACATGTATACATACATATATATATATATGTATATATATATATACATTACCATATATTATATATTACTTACTGCATATCACACGCATACATTACGAGCATAGCTTTGCTTCCGTCGTTCGATATTCGAGGCTTTATTGTGAAAAACTTCTTCTACGTTTACCGTGCATATTATTATCATAAATATTGGTCATCGCTTCCGCCGTCTTTAAGAAATAAGCGAGAATTCCGTGCGGAAAGAAGTAGCAATAAGTTATCGATTGGAAGCCGCGCTTATTGGAGAAAACGATCTCTGCTAATAACAGCCGGCAGGTTGCAACAGTTGCAAGCATTTACTGAGCCAATTTTTTGAATGCCGGGCCGTATTTCTTCCGGATACCGGAAACTCACGATAGAATAACCTTTGGAATACCGCATCCATTTTTGTTCGCAATTGCATCAACTATTGTTGCTATTGTTGCTCCTTAATGATGGTATCGTTTGATCGGAAAAATCCTTATAAGTCGTGCAGAGTCGCAAAATTTAGATATCAAATTATTAACACGGGAACTATTTTCGTAATGAATTATTGAAGTTTAGACTTGTCGTCGCTTACATAAAGCCTTGGATTTTATACGAATTTTTCTATGGGAGAGAGGTCAAGAAATGATCTCGTCCCACTTGAAGGCTAAAATACTATTTTTCTCCGAGTTTGGTCAACAAACAACCAAAACTGAAATTTTTTTCATATAACGCCTTTTTGTAAATGCTACGTCATATGAAAAATCGAAGATGCCGTAAACTTGTTGCGATCGAATACATTTTCAATACGACTACTGCTTGGGGCAAGACATGTTAGTGCAGCAAATTTCATAGAAATATGTTAGCTTGTAAACTGCGTTGTAGAGCTTGAGTGCGACCGTACATGGGCAGGCAAGACTCTGCATCCTCCTATGTATTGATTGATGTAACAAACAAATGGAAGTTCCTCACATTTTTTCCTGGATTATGTATGTGTCCGCATAAGCAAGTGGTGCGGGATTATAAACTGTAAGAGTTAATAAACAAAGCAGAGAAAGAACCGTAATGTTGAACGCTACAACTCACCAGTGTGTCCCACACACTTTGATTGCGTTGATATGTTTTTGTAACATTATACGCGTTCATATGAGCATGAATTTATGCTGGCACGAAGAATTCTTTTGTTGACAGTAGCTCTTGCATGACAATGGCCCAGTAGCATAAAATCTTTTTTTTTCACTCCTCTCTTAATCCACGTTTTGTTTACATATGAATTTATTACTTTTGATTTTTGTAAATAATTTAATCAGTTTTTTTTATTTACATTAATTTCACAGGCTTGAAAACTATTTTCCATTTAATACAAGTGACAGAGTTGATCATACGTTCGATTATATCGACCTGAGAATCCCTTTTTTAGATTTAATCTTCCGGTTGGGCGAAAAAGGAGTGCCTTTGCTTTTTCTTTTTTGTTTTTGGAGAAAAAGCTTGTTCGACGAAAGCTGAATTTTAAAGGGAAAAGTTAAAGTAAAATAATAATAGTGGGCAGGAATGAAAGCTTACCGTAGAAGCGTCTCTCAGGGTCATTTAAAAACTGATCACATAACTTATATGATCAACACTGAGAGTACATGGATGCATAGCAACTAAGGTTAGATGATGGCTGTCAAAATTTCTGATTAATTTTATAGGCGCACACACAATAGCAAGCCTTCTTTCTTTCTTAATCAAAAGAAACTTTCAAACGAAACACCTTACGCCTACGTACTCCAAGGCACCCACGTTGTACACAAAATTTTTCAATGTTATTTTATTAAAATATCTATAATTTATTTAATCTGAAGTCATTTATTAATAGTTTAGTAACTATTTATCAAATTTGTGTCATATAAGCGAATGTGCGTTGCTTACAAGCAGTAGGTTACAAACGGATCTCATTGAGAAGAGCAGCTTAAGAAGGCAACGACCTTTACATATAATTTAATTGCTATTTAAATGCTTGAGAATATACTGAAGTCATATGGACGTAAGTACAACAGTGCGCATGTATTTAATAAAAATACAAAGTCGTGCTGGTATGTATATATACACTTAGTAGAAGACGTGATGACAAAGATAACAATTAACATTTTATAAGAATTAATTATAGAAATATTAATTAATTATTGAAGATGAAAGACGAGAGATAAGAGAAAACAGAAAAAAAAAAAGATGCCATCAAAATAAATATAAAATACAAGCTCCACAGAAGGTTGCTAAGTACGCTTCTTCATCAAAAATTCCCCGTTTTTTTTTCCTCTTTATTTCTAAGCCAACTTTCAAGTTAGACTGCACAATATCATAACAGAATGGGCCGAACGGCAGGAAAGAAACGACGAATTTGACACATCAAGGCACACATTAATGCCTTGGAGTAAGTTACCTGATGCATGTTTTTAGGAAACATTGAACTCTTCTCTTAAGATCTGCTTTGTATTTTTTGCTCTCCATTTTCTGATGAATGTAGTGAAGGTTTCACGATATAAAAAAAACCGATTCTAAGTATTTCAAATTTTAGAAACTTGAAAAAAAGAAAGAATTTTCCATATTCGGAACGCACATCGCATCTGCTATGCTTACTCCTCTCCAGGGAGAAAATCTTATTCATCTTGTTCGTAGGCTCTTCGATAAGCGAGACGACTCGATTGCATACAAAGTCTGCGTTGACTTGACATTATTTACTACCTTTCCTTATTTCCAATATTAACATTTTATGCTGTAGTTCAGCATCAGTTAACGGCTTTCAAGGCCAGACATTATACTAATAAATATGACGCAAACGAGTTATCATTCTTAGTATCGCTTTCTTTGCCATCCCTTTCCTTTAAAAACTAAAAAGTATTTTCTATCCATAATTCAAAGCAATATTTCAAAAATTTTGTGGTTGCTTTTGTTGTTTACTTTACTTTATTCACAGTCATCTATAAGTCGTCTTTAATATTACGATTCATTGCCTTGTCTTGTTTACCTAGAGATTCTTGCATTTTATTCCTTTTTCAGGAGATGTTATTGTTGGTCTTATTTTCCCTCTTTCAACTCTCCCTTGAGTCCCTTAAGTGATAATGTCAACGATATATGTTTATTCACTTTTCCCTTTTTTCCGGTCTATTATGGAGTTCGGTTTCCTCAGTTGAGATCGTTTTATCTCAGGGTATTGTAAATATTCCATTTTCCATCAAGCTCTCTAAATATATATATATTTTTAATAAGGAATAGCTCTTCTAAGGTAGTGTTCGCTTGCAGGAGTTAAATAAATTCTGTTCCACCAATTATACGTATACGTCTGTGTTCATATGTTCGATTTGCGAAGTATGTACGTGGAAAACCAAAATGCGTCCCCCGTCGGACCTTACAGGTCATAAGCGTCGGGATGTAAGTGGACAAAGCCTAGGAATCTTTCGTTCAAAACCGTACTAGTTAGCTACGACACATGACTTAATTGGATTCAAGTATTGCTGCAGTACGAAGCATAGAAAGGCCTTTTAATGATTTATGTAAAGCCATCGGCATCGGCACAACGCTATAAACGTCCTTCAAGTTTTCACTTGCATCCCTAAATAGATTAAACAATTCATTGTTCGATTTACGTTGGCTGAGCTTATGAATTTTCTACAGCACATTACCTGGTCTTGGTATGAACAACAGTTCGCAGCTTCGTTATCAGTAAGGTATTGATTTAACGTATGTGGATGTTTGCTGCTTAATGTCTTAGCCTCATGCCTGGAGTATTATGTTCGTCATTTAGCTGCAGTGGAGACTTCGAACCTGCTTGGCATCTGCCGTTGTGCCGATTAGAATGATTACCGGCTGTGTAGAGGTATTCTCCGTGTGACTTTATCTTGTATTCCTCTTCCACACATTCTTCGTAGTAGAGTAAACCTCTCTGTGACTGACGTGAGGTGGTCGTTTCTCAATTTCATCATTCGTATTCTGATAGCTTTTCCAAGGTGTTCGAGATCAGTGTATGTCCAAATAGTTATTACAATTATTATTATTATTGTTGTTAGTATCATTGCTATTTGTGCTGAATATAATTTTTTTTTTTTTTTCAATGGACAAATTCACTCACACCCCTTGTAGTACAACGGTATGTTAAGTTTGTGCTAATGTACGCAACACCAAAACGGACTTGAGATCAAATCAGCTTTTATTGTATCAATCTATTCAGAATCGTTTGTCTGTCCGTTCGTGTGTTTGTCATGTTTTCTTGCATCCTATCTACAGGTCGCAATTGTTAAGATATTTCAATGAAATTGAAAATGGTTCGGACCACTCTGAATAACTGTACAGTAATTATATCATTTATTTAACTTACTCTGGATATCATAGCGCAAATTTTGCACTAGCAACTCATACCCGGGGTTAGTTCATAACTAACTCGTCGTTCTTCCTTTGCCTAAGGAGTAACTAGCTGCCTTTCACGTTCTCCGGGCAACTTTGCCATGACGAGGCTTTGCAGTAATGTTGCAGTAACATTATTAGCAAATGCGTCATGATTTTGATAGTGTTGTGTCCCTTGATAGTCGATTGACTAGGTCGTCAATTTTCTTTGCAATTATGCATATTTTAATTAAAAACTTTTTGTTCTGCTTATAAGCGCTAATTAGGAGTGAAGTGTGGACGGATACTCAAACTTTGATTTTCTGTGTAAGAGTTAAACATTCCTGCATAAAACTATCGCTTGATTATTCTAAACTTTTTTTTAATACATAAGGTTATCCTCCTCTTAAACGTAAGTATGAGTGCGCAGGCTATATATGTGTATGTAGAAAGGCAGTAGCTCCCTTGTAAAGCAACTGATTTCCCTGCTTTAGAATGGCTTTAGCATTTTCAATTTCAAGGGAATGATTTGTTGCTTCCCAACTTCAATCTTTCAAATTGTATTTAAAATAACTTAAGCCATTAAAGTAGAAAACGGTCCACCGTCAAATACCCTGCACTGTCCTACAGCTATTGAAATATCGACTTCTCAAAATAAAACGTTGTAAGGGACGTGGACGTGGAAAGGTTGCGATCAGAGTGCTCGGCCCAGGACCAAAACTACATTTCATTAAAATATCTCAAAAATTACCGCCTACCAATTACACACAAGAAAACAAAAAGGATGGACAGATGGACAGACAGGCAAAATTGTAGAAAGCGATTCCGAATCTATCGGTGAAATAAAACGCGGGTCTGTCTCAAATCTTCATAGGTATTGCATACTTCCGCAAACAGTTCATATACCCATGTAGGGCATAAAAAATATTCAATTCAATCTTAAACAATCTGATGTTAATGTTGGAGAATCGTTTTCGCTTTTGTGAAGTTTTGGTAACTCACCGCTTTCTTACAGTACCTAATGAATATGTTTGTCAAACTTCAATTAATGGCTCCAAGTTATTGCGAAAAAATTCACAAAATTCTTTTAGTCTTTTCGATTATCTCGTCATTCATTTTCGTTGATCATTACTCTTTTTACTCCTAATAGTTGCGAGAGCAGGCGAGTCAAAATTTAGATTTTCCTTCTAATTTTCAGTAAGAATAAGAGATGAAATTAAGCAAAGCTCTTAAATACATTTGGGATTTACTTCTCCGACTCCGGCAGCAGATATAGGAATTGAATTAATGGCGAAACAATAAAAATTGATATAATAACGAAAATTTAAAAATTTTAAAACAAAAATGTAAAAAGAGATTATCTTTTGAGTTTTCCATATAAATTCCATTTATATTAACTAATAATAAATAAAAATTCTTTACCTAAATGCATTTGTACGATACACTTCACTATAGCTTCTAAAGACAGCTCTAGAAGAATTGTGTGCCGTGCGTCACTATGTGTGACTGTGCGACTGAGACATATGTTTTTTTTAATACATCTGACATTTATTATGTCTGTATTTGAAAACGACAAAAACGACAACAACAACAACAACAACAACAGCAGCAGCAGCAGCAGCAGCAGCAGCAGCAGCAGCGGCAACAACAATAGCAAACAAAATCAATTTCACATTGACTTCATGGTGGCTAAACTACTAAAGACCAAACAAAATTATACACAAAATGTCAATTCAGTTTACGGCTGGAATGCAAAAGAGCTGCTCGAAAACGAATCGACTCGAACAGGGGAGAGAATGACAAATGTCTTTTTGCTGGAACAGACTTGAAGGAATTCTTTTAAAGAAATAAATTAAAAAAAAAAAAAAAAAAAAAAAAAACCAAGAAAGAAAAAAAAATGGAAAAATGTTCTCTTTCAATGAGATTTTTAATGTTTTTTTTTTTT
>KK502595.1:234678-273273 GCA_000688735.1 Glossina austeni
AAAAAAAAAAAAAAAAAAAAAAAAAAAAAATTAAAAAAAAAAAAAAAAAAAAAAAAAACCAAGAAAGAAAAAAAAATGGAAAAATGTTCTCTTTCAATGAGATTTTTAATGTTTTTTTTTTTTTCTTTTTTTGTTCTTTTAAATTTTTATCTTTTTTTATATTTTTGGTACGCTTGAGATAAAGCCTAAGTGCATACAGATATAGTCATGTGTTCATATATATCATATGTATGAAGAAGAACTTAAAAGAATCCCGAGCACTTTAAAAGCTTAGACGATAACTTAAGCATTTTATATTAATCCGTAAGAAGATATATTAAGAGAAAGGTGCAGGGCCGTCTATAGCGCGCGCAAAGCCGAAATACTTAAACATTTCGATTACTTTACATTAATGTCAACACGATGTTTTTGATGTTTTTGATAGTAAAGACCTTTTTTTTTTATGTTCCCTGCGCTTAGAATATAATCGATTTAAAGAGAGTTTACGCAAATATATGTGCGTAGAAAATAAAAGATCTTTCAACAAGAGACGCCATCGAAAATTTAGCGCCGCTTTTGACTGCTGTCAGTATACAGTAATCGTTACAATGATGCTTGACACGCAGGAACTAAGGAAAATTGTCTTTATCGTGCTTCTGGCGCTCTGGAAAGCTTAGAGAAACAGCCGGAGAATCACTCCAAGTGCCACGAATGACGGCTTGTTAGGTGACAATGTAATTGGTCCGTTGCAGCGTTGACTGACTTTTTTTTTTGGCCTACAACGAATACCAGGAACGCAGACCACTTTACTGCTGAACCAATAGCTCCATGACTGATTTGAGATCTTACTTCTTGTTGAGTAACCTTGGACAAATTAATATGAATACCTGGCGTCTAGAGGGCCACTATTTGTTTATAGAGTGCACCTGCAATTCTTCACGGAATAAATTCGTACTATATTGCATGCTGTTCATATGATTTTGTCCATCCCTTGCATATCAGTTATAATATGGTGTATAGGTCAAGGGCTTTAGTGAAAAGAGTTTCATTTAAACAGAGAGAGAGAGAGAGGAAGAGAGAGTCTACGCATATCTCACCTGCATTTTTGCCCGGACAAAAAGGTTGCTCATGCTATTTAATAAGCATAGAAAGAAAAAAAGACTGATCATAGATAGGCGACGATTCATTCGTCAATCTAGCGACCTCCTTCGGCTGATTCTTGAGTCCACCATGACTCAAGAATTCATACATGCAAAATTTAACTTGCCAATGGTGGTCCCTCGGTCAACACTGCCGAAAGCGAAGCATATCGAAATGATATTCGGAAAGACTGGTGTTCGCTTGTGTTCTACATGTTGAAATGTTGCTGACACACTTCGTCTAAGTAATTTTACACAAGGGAAGCTATAATCTATGCACACGCACTTATCATTCAACTTGTTTTACAAATATTTTTTCGAGTTTTCTTCATTACGCTGTGCAGTATAATTTAGACACAAACCTCAAAAACGCAGTTCATCCTGGCAAGCTATGCTCCCTTCAGTCAATGTTCTTATTACTGTTTTAAAAGAACACATCGTCTCCTGACATATTGATGACTGATAAGTTATTCAAGCATATTTTAAAGCTGAATTTGTTCTACTGCACTTAGATGGGTGTTGTTCCTGAACCGAACTTTAACTGTGATGCAGTTTTTGCAGTCTTTGTTCATTCTTTTCTATTCTACGCGATTGCTTCCAAAGTTGATGGGAACACAGCTAGAGCTACATCTGCTTTAAGATAGACTGACTAGACTTGTTATTCTGTTGTCATATCCAATAATCGGGTAGTAGTAATAAGAAATGTGTGTCCCTTGAAAGATAAGCTGGCATGTCCCTAAAATACTTACATTCAAGATCACGTTTTTATAGCTGTAATACCCTAAATATTTCATCGATACTTTTTTTTAGTCTTAAAGCTTAAGCCACTATTTGCTAAAAATGCTTCTTTTTTCTCTCTCAGCTTTTGATATTATTTTCAAGCAGCGTAGCACTCTTTTATAAGCTTCGGACGTTTGCCCTGTTTTTTTTGTTTTTTTTGTTATTGTTGTCTTTAATTGTTGTTCTTAGTATTTTTTTGTTTTTTTTTTTTTTTTTGGATCTTCAAAAATGTAATTTTCTTTTTATCTTTGCTTGCGTAATTAGCCGTAATTTAAAAATAGCTTTCATTGAGTTTAAACCACATACTGGACATGTGCTTACAAACATTGTCAGATTTCACGAGTTTAATTGATTTGCTGCAAGTTTAAATGAATTGTTGCATTCGTTTTCGGCGCAATTAAAGCAATTAATGGCATTGATATCAATTTTAAAATTAGTAAAACAAAAACAACAAATTTAATGAATTCTCTGCATTACCTTTTATCCAGTGATGATCATTTGTTTGCACAGAAGCCCACAACGCAGTGGACGTCTTACTTGTCGTCGTATTCGATTTCAGAAGCCAGATCGCTTCGAACGATTCTTGTCGCCTTAGAGCGCCTTTTGAATACCCATTAACTAACATGACTAACCAACGACTCGAAAGTCGATACAAGGCAATCGCACGGTTTTCTTTCTTTAACTGCGGCCCTTTCACCTCAATATTATTTTTGCCTTGTCCGACTCTGAGAAATAATTGACGCGCGATTCTATTTTCGCTTTAGCGTGAAGATTTTTTGGATGATTCCGTCTTTACAACGAATTCTTTCAGCTTTTTTCTTTTCTCCTTCTATTAAAGTCGCATCTGTGGATGACTCATTTTCAAAATTGATTCATGGCTTCAAGTATTTCATATAGATTAAGGATATGTGTACGTTACGAGATCTCTGACACAATTTTATGGAAAAACTTATTGAACATTTATCCCCCGCATATATAACTACCTTAACGAAGATCATTCCATCAATGTGACAACCAGAAAAAACGCAATGCAATTGAATGTTCGAAACAAAACCACAGCGCACAGCTGCACTTAATAAAAATACAAAAGTATTTTGCAGTGAAATGTTTTTTTCCTCCATTTTTTTATGGAAATAATGATAAAATACATATCGCTCCGCATTAGGCCGCTTAAAGAAGGAATTTCTTAGTGTAATACGGAACATGGGAATCAATTCAATTTTAGCTTTAGTTAATCTTAAAGGGTATAAGATGTAGATATCAACGTAAGTGAGTCATAAGACAAATTTGTTAAAGATATTTTTAGGCAATCGTTACGCACACTACTTTCTTAGTCTTTCTTCTTCCAATCTTATAAGAAGTGTTTAATGTTAATAAAGTATTACACAGACAGTTAATTTTAAGCTTTAACTATTATATGTTTTAGTTACATCATGATTGGTGCAAGTGTGGTGCATTAAGTGTGTGCGGATATGTGCGACATCAAAAAGGGATTGAGATAAAGGCATCTTTTCTGTATACAGATCGATCTAAACATGTCTGTCCCTGTGTCCGTCTTTTGTGCTTGTGCTCAATCTGCAGCTCGCATTTGACGAAAGCTCATAAAAATGGTTCAGATCGGATCACTCCTATCGACTACTTCTCATATAAAGCAATATTTTAAAAAATCGCTATGTGTATAACTGTATTAAACGAAGTGATGTAGGGCATGTATGGCAGAACTGTCACACATTGCATCATTTTTGATTGTTTTATTTTAATTTACAGAAAAAAAAACAATAATTTGCATGAAATGTGATATAATCACAACAACAATAATCTGTCGGCTACTAAGAAATTTAAGTAAACAAGTTTAGCCAACCGTTGAACATTGGATCAATATCCGATATCGCGCGAAAAGCTAACAGTGAAGTAATAAAATTGGCAGAACTTGATAAGAAGTACGCTAAAATGTAACATAAACGATTCTTTGCAAACGTTTTGACAAAATGAATGAGCCCGTTATCCTTCGGTGACAAGTATAAAACTCGACTATTTTTATCAAACACTTTGTATTTATCCATCAGCATCTATTTTGCCCCGTTAAAATTAGTCCACCTTAGACATAACATACGTGTGTCAGAGTTCTCTCAGCGATGCAGTCTCCATCTCCTTAATCGTGACAAAATTCGGTCCTTTAATTTTTTTTCTCAAGTATTCTAAAAAGATCGCAGCAGGACGGACTAAGCGTACAAAATGTTCACAAAGCTAAACTTCCCTACATGAGCTTTTGAAAAGGAAAGAAAACAAAACTTCCGATTTAAAATCTACGAAATTATTATTCCACTCGCCCCCGTTCGCGAGAGGACCTTCCATCGTTCCGTAGCTTCTGAATTTTTTGTTTTACCTCTTCTTTTATTGCACATACTTCTCTCTATCGAGTAAATATTTGTACACAAAGCAAATTTACACAAACCATGACTACAACGGAAAAGGAAATATATATGTAATCAATATTTACTACTGGGGTCGCGGATTTTCGATCGCCAAAAGCAACTATCATCAACTATGTCGCATACAGTACGCCCTTTAGGAGTTTGATTTGCTTTAAAATTTTAACGATTGGATTTTAGTGAGCGGCGTCGCCGCACATTCTTCGTTTGATTAGCTTTTATTTTTTGCTCAACGTAAGCTTGTTTCGGCGGATAATCCCTGTTGGGTGATGTTGCACTGTTCCTTTTGTTCGTGCCCTCTAAGAAAGCGCATCAACCATCTTTGGCGCTTAAGTATTCGATCAATTCACGACTTGTAACCTTAATTAGTCGGCGGAATTGTCGTCCTCTGTCCTCTTTTCTTACCCAAGAATTGCCAAAGTCTCCAGTGTCTCTTGAAATGTCTTTCAACTCATTCTGCTCAATGGGAGACATGGGTTGCTTTAAGTTCGCTGCTTCAATTTCCGAAAGTAGTGATGTTTCTACTGCGAAGTAAGACTTCTTTGGAGCATCGTCTTGGAAGAAGCAAGGCGCAGATTTTGAATTAAAAGAGGAAATAACGGGTACTGCTCTGGAAGGATCTTCGTTTTGCTTACACCAGCTTTCACGAATTTTGTAGCTATCTCTCGCTGGTTCGGACTGAAATATTCCAGGAAACATACTAAACAGCGCATCGCCATACGACGTATCAGAATGCTGATCGCTAGCTCTACGTATGTTTTTCGGAGGGACCATTGAATCATTGATGGAAGGACATAGATGGGGACCACAGTCTATTTTCGGTGTCAGTTCAATGTCTTCTTTTACAAGTGCCCTCTTTTCAGGACCTAATAAACTCTTTTGCGATGAAAACAAATTCGTTACAGGCAACTGGTGAATGGTCGATGAATCTCTTTTTAATGACAAATTTCTACGCGGAGTGTCTCCTGAGGAGGAATCTCTTCTATTTCTTGTAATGGAATTCTGTGATATTGACTTTGATCTTCTACGTCGCCTTATTTCTGATCCCTGAGCACATGTATCACACGTATCATCGACCGTTTCTACTTCGGGAATCGTCTGCAACTTGGGCACCAATACTAAAGTTCTTTGCGAAGATTTTTTCAAGGAGCGTTTACTTGCAATCGTTGACCGCGAACCTGTTTCGTTTTGATTTCGTTTTGATTTCTTAGCTTTTCTTGTTTTCACTTTCTTTTTCTTTTGTTCACCATCGCCTGCGATATCTATTGACTGGGTAGTCTTAAAGGAATTTTTACTTTCAGAGGATTTCGAATTTTTATGTTTGGATGTTTTCGACATGCGTCTCGTTAATTTTGTTTCGCCAATCGTGCCCGTTTGAGTCTTCAAACAATTTTTACCTTCAGAGAATTTTGATTTTTTGCGTTTTGAAACTTTCGGCTTACGCGCCCTTGAGACAACGTCGCCCACTGCCTCTACAGGAGGGGCTGTCTTCAAAGGATTTCTACTTTCAAATCCTTTCGATTTTTTACGTTTTTGAATTTTTGCTTTTCCGGCCGTTAGCCTCGTGCCGTCCTCTATTTCTGCATGCGAAATCAATCTCGAGGTACGTCTACTTTCGGAATTGAGTGATTTCCTTGATTTCTTATTGCTGGCCGCTGCATCACCTTTCACTTTTTTCACTTCTGAAATTGTTTTTAGATTTTTTTGCGATAATTTCTGAGAAAAATTTCGCTTTCTACTGAAAGCATGCGGCTTCTTTGTTTCCATTTGTTGCAAGAATGTCCTACTTTTGGAAGATCTTGGAGAAAGAGGACCAGATCGGCCAGATAATTTCGATCGGTTGCGATGCTTATGCATATAAACGGTCTGAAACCGTTTAAACGTATCGTCATCCGTACTACTCGCAATGGTTGAGTCTGTCTCACTACCACCTTGAGATCTTCTCCAGGCACGCCTATACTTGAAAGTAGAGGACGTCGTCTGCGTCGGTACATCACTAGTTTTTTCGAGCAATATTTTCGATGAATTTTTTTTCTTAAATCGTGGTGATCGGCAGCATTGTCGGGCTGTGCTCTTCTCAATGACCCCATTTACAGACGTACTATCTTTTGACGCAACTAACCGTTTAGATGCTGCCGATGCGGTAGAAGTACGTCGATTTTCAAAGTTTTGTAAGTCTTTTTCTGACACTTGGATCGAGGAGGTTTTCAACTTTCGTGATTTTTGTACAGTTTGGAAACTCATTTGATTTTGTTTCCGAGATAGCTTAAATGATTTCAAATTTTCAGGTACCTGCAGCTCTTGGTCCTCCTCTAATTCTCGCAATTGCCGAATTTTTGCAAGCATTGTTGCGACATTAATTGATTTCAACTTAATTTGTAAATCATTAATTTTATTGCCTAACATCGTTACCTCGTCTTCCATAGCTTCATGCTCTTCCCTACTCGCGTACAATTTTTTGTTTATATTTTGAATTTGCGGATGAGTACGACGTGGCGTATTCTTTAACATTTTCCTTCTCTTCGATAGAGCTCTCTCCTCTCTTTCATATATTATACGATCGCTCTCACATAACTCGGCCATGGCTTTTAAACGTTCCATACGCTTTTTTCTAACTAAACAACGGATATAATTACGTTTTTTCAAGACTTTCTTCAAAACACATCTTAAGTTCAATAATTTTTCAATTTTTTGCTTTGATTTTTCCAAACTTTTGATTTTGTTCTGGCAAATCTGTTTCGTAACTTTAATTTTAAGCTTGAGCTGTTGCTTCCGCTTACGGCTTCTTTTCAATTCACTTCTTAATTGCTTCAATTCGATTGAAATTCGCTCCAGCGGCATTATATTCACTGAAAAATCTAAATTGTTTTCATCAAATCCAGTGTTTGATTGGCTCGGCTCTAATGCTTCCATTACACGAAATTTTGAATTTATTTGCATTTTTTTAAAATAATTTTAAAATTTTTTCTTCTAATAATAATTTTACAATTTTCTAAATGATTGACAAAATCATAATTCAAAAAATTGACTTATTAGAGAAAAATGAGAAAAACAAAAAACAAAAACACAGAGCTGCATTTTGTTAAACGTTAACCGAAATCTTGCCTAAGTTGAACGAGATGAATTGCCTTATGATTCACAATTTGCAATTGCTCGCTGCCTGATATCAGGGATATCACTAGAGATTTTTTGTTCTTTTTTTTTACCTATTAGAACAGTAATGCGTACTACACATTATGCGTTTCAGAAGTAAAGGAGAAGAAGCTCGAAGGCATGGACTATTTCTGTAATATGTAAAAAAGTCATAAAAGCAGAAAGATGCTAAAGATGATGATATAGTGACGATGACGATGATGATGATGATCATGATGATGATGATGATGATGATGATGATGGCGATGATGCTATTGATAGAGGCAACATACTTTTTCATGTCAAATTTATATCGATGATTATATTTCTGAGAACGCGGTAATCTCTTCAGATTATATGTATATACGGAAGAGAGAAGACTAAAGCACACACACACACAAACACACGCGCGCCACCAGCTGAAGAAACATCCCTTTTTCAAGATCATGACATAAATATTGTATCATACAAGATGCTTGAGATGAGATTTCAAAGTAAAATGCTGTTAAAAAAAAAAAAAAAAAAATAAGAAATAAAAATAAAAATCAAAATCAAAAAATTGTTATCTTAATAACTGCAAAGCCGCCGTCTCAGAGGAAGCGTTTAACCAGTTAACTGAAGGAAGCGATATTACCACTACTCTGCTAATGACATAAGTAACTCCCTCTTTCTCTCTCTCTCTCTCTCTCTCTCTCTCTCTCTCTCTATCTCTCTCTCTGTTGGCCGCTGACAATGGCACACGTACGTTGTTGGTAATGTTATGAAAAGAGCGATAAAAAATATTGTATAAACGAGCATGTGTTTGCAACTGCACACCTATGATATGAACACAGATAGTGACCACCATCGTGTTCGTGTGCACCAGTATTTTATATAAAAGCCATAAACTAATAATAACAATATCAACAAACACATCAGGAATAACAACAGCAATAGTAGGAAGCTCACAAGAATTTCTATAGCTTTAGGGAAATTTTTTTTTTCTGTGGCCATAAAACTTGAAATATCTTAACATCTTCTCCAATCTTTTGTAATACAAAATGCAACACAGAATCAATATCTTTTATGCGAGATGTATTTAAAATTTGTAAAACTTTTTGCATTTTCGAAAAATTTTAAAAATTTTTTCCATAGGAGTTATGAAAAACTTTATTCCTTTTTTTTGGAAGGAAAGAAAAATTCGTTATTATTACGAAATGTCGTCCACATCGCCCTTAGATCGATTCTTACACGAAAATTTTAAATGATTCTAGAAAATTGTAAAGAAACGTCTTCTTTACATTGGAAAATTTTTAAAGTAATCCGTTTGTTTCCAACTTTAGATAACAGCTGAAGAAGATCTTAGAAAAAGTTTAAACACATTTTAATAATCGTACCCTGCACCCTAGATATTGTATTGCAAAGCTATATTAAGTTTGTGCGGATGTACACAACACGCCGAAAAACTTGAAATGGACTCACCTTTCATTGTACCTATCTAAGCTTGTCCGTCCGCATGTCTGTCTGCGTTGTTTTCTTTTGTTCAACCAATAGATCGCAATGTTTGAGATATTTTGAAGAAGTTTATGAAAAAAAAAAAATTTAAATCAGATGGATCGCTATTTTGAAGCCCCTCCCACACAGTCTTTTCTACGAAAAAGCAGGCTTTAGCTAGCAAAGCGTATCAGATCATATTTTACAATCACATATAATATGATGAAGTTAACTGTAGCAAACTAGAACAGCACGACAAGCACCACATAACGGCACCCATAAAAGCCTTTACATGCCTAAAGTCTACAAGTCTATAACGTCTAATTTTTAGTATTTTATGACGAAAATAGGTGAAGAAGAAAAGCATTTTCTTAAAGTGGACAATATCTGTTCACGTTCCGGGACTGCCGCTTTATGCAAATTGTGCCTTTATATGGAAACTCCCTTCAGTTTTTGAGACCTTTTGATTAAAATAAATAAACAATTGCATTAGTCGAAGTGGTGGAGGGTGTTCAATGGGTCGCCTATAATGTTTTTCCTTCTCTTTCTTCGACTTTTAATTTTTAATATTTTGTCATCTTAAACTTAGTTTAAAAGCTTTTATCGTGAGATTTGTAAACTATTACTATTATTATGCGGGCCAGCCTTACTGCCACCTAAGATAACTATTTTCCCCTTTTTAGTTCCGATTTATGAATTAGGTCTTGGATCAGTTTGAATCCAGTTGATAGTGGAGTTCTAATTACAAAGAATGATTAAACGAAGGTGAAAGTCACTAATGTTTCTCGCGAATTGTAAATATGTGTTCTCGCGCTTCGCAGAAACGTCTTCAATTTCAATAATTTTCCCGACTTCATTTAACAATTAAGAGAATCAAGTTAATTTTCTGAAATTTACATTGAACGTAAATGCAATGGAAAAAGGAAACGTAGGGAGTGCTTGGTTTAACCAAAAAAGAAAAGAAGAAGAAAAGTTAAGAATAAAAAATTTCGATTCGTTACAGAAATTTTCCTAAGCTGCTATAAAGCTTGTGAAGGAAGAAACCTGTGGGCATGTTCACGTATGCAAAAATTTGTAGAACAAAAATGTCGTTGTGTACAATAAGTTTTTTCTTTTTTTGTTTTATTCGTAATATTTGTTGTGTGTGTGTTTTTTACAGTGCGTTCAACACAATTACAACTTGAAATTATTTGCGTTACTTGTTTCAAGTGCGTGGCAACTCTCTCTTTCTCTCTCTCTCTCTCTCTCTCTCTCTCTCTCTCTCTCTCTCTCTCTCTCTTTAAACAAGTAACCATTGTATACGACATCATTATCGGCTATATGCAGCCACTATCACGAATACGATACGATAACGAAGACGATAAAAGCAACAGCTGCGGGTAAAAGGACATTAAATATGACATTTTACAATAATTTTAACCATCGCAAGGCATTGCAAGGCAAAACAATTTTGTTTTTCTAGATCAGTAAAATTGTCTAACGGATCCATCTTCAATTGGTTAAATTAACAATTGTATCGAAACCGGTCTAAAACGTATTAATGACTTTTAGCCGGTATATAGCTAAGCACAAAATAAAACGGATATTAATCCAAAATAAATGTTTATGGATATCCGTCTTTAAATTAAATATCATATCATAGTCAACGATAGACGATAAAATTGTATTTTGTTGAAAAATAAAATCCTAATTCGTTACAAAAAAAAAAAGAAAAAATTAATAAAAAAAAGTTTAGAGTGACGGGTATAAAAAAGTTCGGTTCAAACTGAATACAACTTTTTTTCTTTCTGTTCGTTTTTACTGTTATTGGTGTCGTTGTTGTTTGGTGGGGCTGTTGCATATATAAAAATCATTTGCGTATCACTCACTCAATGCATTTACATACTGGTTTTGTAATACGCGAGGAGATGAAAAAGATTTTTCCCTAGCGTAACGCTGCTGACTAACCGCCGCTGCCGTGTGCTTTGCCTATTGACATTATTATTACTGTTTACGTTGTTATAGTTGTTTTTGTCATTATACTTGTTGCTCATCATAATCGCAGTCATAAAACATATCGTTGTTGAACTAACCACATACCGCATAGATACATAGATATGCGAGGCTTATCAGTATCAATACACTTTTGTAATTTACATCTTACATCTTACATTCTGTACATATGTACGTGCATGGATGCATAGCCTCACATAGTCACTAGAATTCGCTACAAAACGTGTACGCCTATCTATAGCAGTAATATATTCAGAGATCTGAGAGAGAGAGAGAGAGAGAGAGTGAGAGAAAGAAATCCCTTTAAGTGATCAATAAACTAAAGAAAAGTTATGCACCCCTATTAAAATTGCGTGTACTTGTGTTTACTTTTGCGTTTGCGTTTGCGTTTGCGTTCGCGTTCGTGCGCATGCATAAACGCACATCATATGCAAGCATGATTGCTCTTAGATATAGATATATAAGCATTTTAAGCGTATAATACTATCAGCCTCCAAAACAATTGCACCTTTTCGCAAAAAGTAACAGAAAATAAATGTATTTTGTTTTCCTCTGAAGCTTAGCTGCTGTACTCGTATATTGAAAATATTGCTTATGTCGTCTAAACCAGTTTTTCCTTTTTTTATTTTTCATACCCACCGCAGGGAGTGTATTAGAATTGTCAAATGATTGTAACGCATGGCAATATCCATTGGAGATCATATATAGCCTAATAAATATACGGTGACCACAATTTATTGGCAGAAAAGGCTAACACATAGGAAGTGAAACCGTTTTACCCGACAGATATATTTGGTTTTCTCATTAGAGACGAATACGCCAGTCGGATGAAACGATGATAGAGTTTTTTTTTGCTTCTCACGTTCGATAGGTCGCAAGAACATTTTTAAATCCTTTTCTTTACACAACGACTCTGAGAGGGTCGGCTGCCTGCACGAAAATTTCGGAGTATTTTCTTGCCGAACGGGTAAAGGTCAGAAGGAGTTTGTTGCTCTTTCTCAAAAGAAGACGACGTGCTATTCGCGAGATGATTTTTTAATAACCACCGCCAAAAGATTGGCGGTATATTCACTTGGTAAACACGTTTACAACGCCCAGAAAGTAACTTCAGACACCGTACGCATACCTATCTCTGCTTATATTCTTAATAAGTTTTAATCCCTACATTGATGTAGATGTACTTCCTTCCGTCTGTCCTTCTGTATGAGTGTGTGCACTAAACACTCACCAGGTCGCGAAAATTTGAAATGATACAAGTTTTTGTAGATAGATTGGTATCAAAAGGCGATCGAGAGAGTAGCCTTTAGTGCAACAGCTCGGTTCCCAAAAGAAGAAAAAATAAAAACGCATTTTTTTCCGCGTCGTTCATAAACTGGACCAACAGACACAACGATGTTGCAATTTTTGTGCGAAGAAAAAAAAATCGGCCACATCAAGGGAACCGAAAGTTCCCTTTCCGAGTATCGAAAGTTGCTTTTTTTAATTTAATTTAAGATAAAGGTGATAGGAATATATAGTTTTCTTAACTGATTTCTCTAATGTCGGGTCGTTCGGTCCATTGGTTTCGTTGGCTCCAACTGTTCCTTTAGTTCAACTATTTCCTTGTCTTCGATAGGTGTTAGCTTCTTAAGTACGTATTCTAATATATATATTTTTTGTTTTTGTTTTTTTCATTTAAGAAAATGTTGTCTCTGTTCCAAAATGAAGCTAGAAAAATTTATTCTAGATTAAATAAAAATAACTTTTTCCTTTTTTTTTTTCTCCCCATCAGGCGATAGGGAATACTTGTAGTCGTTTGTGCCTCATTATAACCTTGTAGCCTCCATTCCGTTAGCTATCAAGAAAAAGCATGACTTAGAGATCTTAAAATCGTTGCTGTTGGCGCCTTCGGAAAACGGAATTTTGAACGTAACGTGGCCAATAAACGGCATAAGTTTGCTTTTCCGCTTTTTTTCTTATCAAAAATTATTTAATAATAAAACTGAGAAAGCATCGATGCGAAGAGATTCGATTTAAGCTAAATGTAATTTTTTTCCATGGCATGTTCTCTATGCTCTATTACTGTAAAGAGTAGAGCAGACCCTGCTTGTTTAAGAATTTGATATGTGCACTTATATACATATGTGTGCGCGCATTTGCAAGACTGACCATAAATTTTAAACCTATACTCGTGACTTAAGTAGAATTTTTAATGTCTACCTTGGTGCACCAATGCACACGTTAATCTCACAATCTTAAGTCATTTGTTGTACTCATGTGGATGACAACGACTGCAATAACAGCAATAACAACTCGCACAACGTGTAAAACCATCTACGCCTACGCACGTTCACATTCCACAAAATTCTCGACACCATTTAAAAATTTAACACTCGAAATCTAAAAAAAAAACAAAAATAAATAAATAAATAAATAAATAAATAATAAAGAAAAGAAATAAAAACTAATGGCACATAAATGCTTATTTAAAGTAAAACAATCGAATCTATGACTGTCAACACCATAACGAATAACTAAGCTTAACCGACCGATTGTTTAACTCGATTAAGGAAACGGAAGTGCGTCACATTTCCCAATATTCTAGCAATAGCTTCGATTACTTTTACGTTATGCACATTCATAAAGTAATTCCTATATTTCATGCCAGCAGATGCCGTCCGATCATACTTGACTCAGGGCGTATCTTAGTGTCTTTACTATGCTTTACTATTATGCTTTACTATTTTGCTAGAATTAAGCGGACAAAACCTAACGGCAGGAAAATGTAATGAAAGGGTGAACCATTCAGAAACAACTTCTGTTGAAAAATAATTTATCTGAATAATGATTATCTACATGACAGTCCGGACGGAATACCTATGCGAACTTTTGAAAGGACTTATTTACACCGCCGAGGGTGGAAACTGTCAAGTCTTGTTTGGCGGCTTTCGACCGTTTCCAACAGCACAAACCCTAGATAGTCATGGGCGACAAAGCCCATTATGCTTAATCATCAGCGTACGCTATGTTTATGTATAGATATTCTTACGGAAAAGGTTCTATCCACCCATCCACTAAGCCCTTTTAATAGCTAATCCCAGCTTTGTTAGTAATGAAATTCATTTAACCTCAAGTTGCGCACTTTACTGTGATGGTCCATTCCTTAAGCGCCTACCCGTGGGAGTTTTTTCCATCGTTTCTGAATTTCTTACGCTTAAGTCGAACACAAAACCCCTCTTTCTCCCCGTTGCTCGCATCTGTAATTCTTCTTTGACCATCACCTTGTTTGCAGGTATATATAGCGTTCCTCCAGCAACAACTTGCTTTAAAAAAACAAGCCGCCTCTCTTCACGAACATGAGGACGTTTCCATAATGGGGCGTAGTTGTAAACTTTCCACATTCGTTCTTGTACGGCTGAGACAAGGTGATGGTCTTGGAAAATGTTTGCGGAAAGTTTTCGATATATTAACGTTAAGAATTTTAGCTCCTGAAGGCGCGTTGATGGTCAGATCGCTTGACTTGACTATGGCAAGTTTCAAAAACTGATCTCAATTTTTGCAGCACTGAGCTTTCCTGCGACCGCCAAACACTGGAAGACCGAATAGACGGGCAGTATTTATGCTGATGAAAAATTATATATATTTTTCGTCGAAGAAAAGATAGACGCGGAATGGGAGGGATGCGTAAAATTTTAAAATTTAATATTAATAGCAGGGGACCCCACTCGGAAGTTCGTCGTGTTAGTGTTCCTAATCGATCTATGCTACAGTTTCAATGGATATGAATTAACTATAACCTTGTCATACTTCTTTTATCTCTGAGAAGTGACTGAACGTTTCCGATATGAAGCAAGAGAATAGAACAACAACAAGACAACAACTCAGGGTAAAATCTTGACTTTTTTTAATAGTGTACTTGATGGTCGCTTTTCAAAGTTGCAAACGGCTTAGCCAAATCACTATGCCTGCATCCTCTATATCCTCTCTAGGCAACATATATAAATGGGCCAGTTTTCTCTTATGGACTTATTTTTATACATACTATACGTACTCTTATGTACGTACATGTATTCTCATAAATCTATAAGCAACTCACACGGTTCTTTTAGATATAAATACATGGTAACTGCAACTGCAACTGAACCTAAGCCGGCTTGCTAGCAGAGTCTCTAAGTCTAAGTCAAAGTTTTGTTTGTGACTAAAACGCAGCACGCGTTTTAGAACATGTTTTTAGTAAGCTGTCGTTGCAAAGTGTCAAAAGTGATATCGATACAATATATTGTTTCCTTATTGCCTGATGCATTACTAGGAAGTGGTTTGGACATATGTATGCACACACATGCACACATACTTGAATAAATACATACATACATATACATCCATAAACAAGCGATTTCAATGCATGACTTGAAGCTTAAGAAGACTTTCGCGATATAGAAAAAGTTCAACGAAATTTCCAAGTCTACGTAAATATGTTCATACATTTAACTCTTACGGTCTTATGTTTAAATAATTATCTTAGTTGAGAAACTTCATAAGTTAACTCAAATTATTAACACACAAACAAGTAGGATAAACATAAAAATTAAGAAATAAAAGCGCAAATATATTAAGCTTTTGTTATTTTTAATTCCACTTCTTATTGTTAATAAAATATAAGTAAATTCTTTTATCCTTTATATCCGCCATCTTTATATCAACAAAAAAAAAAAAAGAAAAAAACAAACAACACAATAAAATGCAATAAAATTCCGATATTGCACAACATTTTTATACAGATACGGTATGTGAGGATTTTTATTGTTGTGTCAATTGCAGTTCGTGAGTAATGAGGAAAACACCACGTTTTCTGTTCTGCCCTTAAAAACAAAGGTGCTCTCAATTTGTCTCACACTCTAAGCGTGTCAAGTTCAAAGCCGACATATGGCGACTAGAAAGGAAGTAAAGACAATGAAAGGACACGCCTACGTCAATTCAACATTTGATACTCATCAGGAATTTATAGATACACATATGAAGTTCTGTCCGTTTTTACAAATCAAGGCTTTCTATAATCTCCGATATTAGTAAAAAACGATTTTGCCCTGACATAATCTTGACAGTATCGTCGTCGATCAAAGATGAGCGCCCAAAGCGAGGGCTTATGAAGAAACCTCTAAATCTTTTTTTTGAGATATTTCTAACAATCTTCTGCTTGTTCTATCAGAAACTGTGGCTTCACCAAACGCTTTCAATAATTTTTTACACATTTTTGTAATATTTCTTCCTTATTGGAATTCGTACAAAATACAGTGACGCGGATGAAGTTTACAACAGCTCTCCGTACACGATCGTGCCTCACTTAATATCATCTTCGTTTTAATTCATTTGCTGGAGAAGTCTGCATACATTAAGTGAGAAAAAGAGAGAGAGAGAGACAAACAGAACAGATGGGACTATGATATACATCACAGAGTCTCTGGGGATGTTGCAAGCGTTTTGAAAAATAGAATACATCACCGATTTCTCGGTGCTTAACAAAAAAAATATACTCAAAACGTTTCTTATAGTCAAGACTTTGTCTTTAAAAAAGTAAAAAGAAGTCGCGTGGAAACATTCGCAAACTTATTGGCGGGCAGTAGATCAGAGGAATATTACACGCAGACCAGACTAAACCAATACACAGTTTAACATTGATCAACACTATATATATATATATATATATATATTATAGCGTCTGTCAAGCTTCCTTCAGAGTTATGAAAAAAATTAATACCACTCTCACCCTCTATCAAAGGAGGAGTTTTTTTTTTTTTACTTTTATTCCATTAAACTTAAAGAAATTTTGGCAATATCTGACTAGAAGTTTGAAAAACAGTTTTGCACTTCATTTCGCCACTTCCACCCTTTGGTTCTTAATTAAACCAACCTCCCTATCTTTCTTGCATTTTTTCTTTTGCTTTGAGATTAAGCCTTTGGAGACGTTGCGATTAATACATTTTTAATTCTTATTTGTTTTGCAGTTTTCCCTAAACTTAGCTTAATGTAAATTTCGTCACTATGTCTCATCAAACTGCTCGACGTTCGGAATGCCCCTTGGCGTCTTTGGGTCGTACCGGTAGCGCAGTTATTGACTCACTTAATGGCTTGCATCAGTCTACTTACCATCATCCGTTAAGTTCGAGCCCCTTAGATCCTCAAGTATATCAAATGTCTCGAAAATCCCCTGATTTAAGCATTGATACTGATGACGTCATCTACAGCACAAATTCGTCTGTCTTACAACACAACACGGAGACAACGACGGGTGGTCTAAAAGAGAAAGCCAAAACCATCCAAAGTGGATCCGCCCAATTGTACAATCTCTCTAGAAGCTCGTCGCAGAGTTCACTAGATCAGCCTGGATTGATAAAATGCAAAGCAGCAAACTTTGAACTAAGAAATGGAAATTATAGTCTTAACGGGCAGTCATCTTCATCTTCAGTTGATCGCACCACACAACAACAACAACAACAACAACAACAACAACAGCAACAGCAACAAAATAGATCAGAAATGAATTCTAATCAGCAGAGGAATTTTTTGGCTTTAGGACACCTCATCAAATATGGATGCCATGAAAGAAGATCCAACAATAGCGGGGATACCGAAGATTCCAGTGATGCCAACATCGGTGGCAGTGGTACAAATCAATGTTTACAACGTCAACAAGGCGTGTGTTGCAGTATAACTTCAGGACCATCCAATGGCGCAACGGCACTCAATTCCTCTCACTATTACCTAGAGAAGAAAATGGACTCGTTATATTTAGGAAGAGCGTTACCTTTAGGCTCTGAAGCAAGTAATTATCAAAGTGAACGATATTACTTGGAGGATGAACTTAGGACTATGGATAACTTTAATGAAAGCAATGAACGGGTAAAGGGTATGTCCTCGACTTGAAATCAAAAATTGAAACTTCTTATTATTATGTTCGCTTTATCCACTAGGCGGATGTCTTATGCATCATCATGGGAACTCTAGCCCTAGCGAGACAAGTGGTTCGGATCGTTATTTGTTAAATCGAACTAACTCCCCTGCGAACGCTTTCAGCACTTCTAACGGCTTAGATAACTATTCTTGCTCGAATAACAATAATTCTTCCTCATCGAATTTAGTTCTGGATCAGCGTTATCATCATACGAAAGTGCAGAGACTAACGGATAACCTATGTAGTTTGGGTAGATTTTCTCCTAGCCTGGATCAAGGCTACGCCACTTTGGTTTCACCTTCGCCCACTGGTCATCATCCACACACTATTACCACGCATAGTATAGTACATCATCCTCCTCCTACAACCGTAGCTGCTGCAGCAGCTGTTGCACGTCGCCACATTGAGACTGGGCCGCCGCCCTGGAATAAGAAGGGTCCTTATAGAGCAGGTCCCTATTTTGATCGCTTACCCGATGACACTATTATGAAATTATTCGGTTGGTTTGAAAGCTGCGAACTATGTAATGTGGCCCGGGTATGCCGACGCTTTGAGCAGTTAGCTTGGCGACCACTCCTTTGGAAGGTAATCTCTCTTAAAGGTGAACATCTGAACGGTGACAAAGCACTGAAAATGATATTTCGTCAGTTGTGCGGTCAAACTCGGAACGGATCTTGCCCCGAAGTAGAAAGAGTTATGCTTGCCGATGGTTGCAAAATCTCAGATAAAGGTTTGCAGCTCTTAACAAGGCGATGTCCGGAATTGTCACATTTACAACTGCAGGGATGTATAAATGTCTCAAATCAAGCTCTCGTGGATGTATTAACTAAGTGCACAAATATTCAGCATCTCGACGTAACAGGTATTAATCCATTAAGGGCTTAGCAACCAATATTCGCAATTTGTTAAAATACTAAAAAAATATTTCAGGATGCGCGCAACTAAATGCAATCACTCCTAATCCGAGCCTAGATCCTCAGCGTCGGTTACTATTGCAATACTTAGATTTAACCGATTGTACGTCTATTAACGATGCAGGTTTAAAAATAATTGTTAAAAATTGCCCTCAACTCATTTACCTTTATCTGCGACGCTGCGTACGTATTTCAGGTACGAAGTGACCCGTATTTTTGCTATTGCTTTAATTAACTAATTTTGACCGTTTCTTCAATTTTAGATGCGGGCCTTAAGTATGTGCCCAGCTTTTGTATAGCTCTAAGAGAGCTTAGCGTCTCAGATTGCACCGACGTTACGGATTTCGGTCTCTACGAATTGGCGAAATTGGGTGCTGCTTTACGTTACCTTTCGGTAGCTAAATGTGATGGTGTATCGGATGCTGGCCTTAAGGTTTTGGCAAGACGTTGCTACAAATTGCGTTATTTAAATACGAGGGGCTGTGAAGCAGTTAGCGACGATTCAATTACAATTTTAGCACGATCTTGTCCTCGCTTACGAGCCCTGGATATCGGTAAATGTGATGTAAGCGATGCTGGTCTACGCGCTTTGGCGGAAAGTTGCCCAAATTTGAAAAAGCTGAGTTTGAGAAATTGTGATATGATCACCGATCGCGGTGTCCAGTGCATAGCCTACTATTGCCGAGGTCTCCAACAGCTTAACATACAAGATTGTCAAATTTCAATAGAGGGCTACCGTGCCGTCAAAAAGTATTGCAAACGTTGCATCATTGAGCATACAAACCCGGGGTTCTGTTGACCCCGGTTCTCTTTGTGGTGCTGTAAGAAATTTTCTATATTTGAAGATTCGTTTTGTAGAAAATTTTGTATTGGTTTTTGCTGAAGGACCCGGAAAGTATTTAGGCCTCTTTCTAAATTGTGCATTATTAGTTGAACACTATAAGTCAGATATTTTTTTTAATTAGATTACCATAAATATGATTATACTATAAATTAAATTAATTTTGTAAGCAGTTATCTTTCTAGGAGATTCTAAATGTATGTATATACACATATATATATATATATTGTTACGAAAATCCCAAATCCAGTTAATGCTAACTAATTGATTTTCGTAAGTAATAAATTCCCGAGTGCATATTCGCGGTATCGTGGAAATGACAGGACATGTTAATTAGCTAGAGAGAAAACTAACATCTCCTTCTTCAGCCTGTGCGCATGCGCCGTCATGGATAATATATTTTCTTCTTTAAGAAATATTTTCACTTAAAAATACTAGCGCTTGTATGGCTGGCATAGCAGACGGTTTCTTTTCAAAAATGCCGTAACCAAAGGATCAGCATTTTGTTTCGGTTGAGCTGATAGAGGTGGACCTTCACCCAACTCGGCCATAAGACTCATATACTCTTCATCGATTTTAGCTTGAGCTTCTTAGCATTTTCAACGGTTTCAAGCTCACCGACAGCGTCCGGACGCTTACTGCGGCAATCTTTGGAAATATGACCGGCGCCACCACAGGCGGTACAAACAATGCTATTGGTTATATTCGGTTTATCTGGACATAGCCAAGATTTATGTTCCGTCGAGCCGCAGTTGGTGCAACGGGGGCAATCAGTTTCACGCAATGTTCCATTAAGTTGAGCCAACTCACGCAATTGCATTCGACGTAAATCATTATGGCCTTCAGGCACTTCGATACCCTGGCGTACAACATCTTTAATTATATCGACAGCCTTCTTGACTGCTTCCGGATTTGGAGCAGTGATGAAAGCAGGCAACGGCTCATCTTCGCCGGCTAAAGGTTGATCATCTTTGCGCCCTACTTTTCCTTGTTTCACGGAGCCTTTACCACGTATTATGATCTTGGCCCCAGTTTCTTTTTCCATTGCTTTCAAAGTGTTTCCACGTGAGCCAATCAAAAGACCCACAAAGTTAATATCAGAATGTTGTTCTTGTGGTATCAAAACCTTGTCAATAAGCTTGTAATCATATGGAGGCTTAAAATCCTGATTAACCGATTGCATCTTCTGAATGAATTGATGACGTTGTTCTTCCAATTTCTTGCGATAACGAAATTCTCGTGTATTCAAACGCTTACCATCAGAACAGTAAATTGGTTCGGGTGACGGAGATCTTTCTTCATGATTTTGTGGTATATCCAGATCGCCTGTGCGTAGTTTGCGGCTAATTTCCTCAATTTGCAATTGAACTAAGTAAGCTTCCTGCTGTGTGGGATCCACAGTTGACGGCAATATCGTCGGCATGCCAGATATGAAAGTTTTATCATTTTCGGTACCACCTCAAAGCGATTTTTTGTGACGTCTACGTTCAGTGCCATCCTGCGAGTTTTCCGAGAGACCATTGCTAATAGAATCATTACTGTTAGTATTGTTGCAAAGAGCAGCAAAGTTCTTCGTAGACGATGTAGTGCTCATTAACTCTTGCACAGTTTGTGTTAAATCGAAAAGGGGCTTACAATTTTATTTATTTATTTTATTATTTATTTACAATTCTTAGCGCTCAACACAACAATTATTATTCTTTACTCGAATGTTCTTGTCCGACTCAAATCTTCTCGTACGAATCGATGTTCTCTTACGGCTGCCATGCCTTCCGCAAATAGTTTACTTATATACATTTTTAGATCACCTAACTTCATGGCTTCACTTTTAATCCGTTAACCTGCTTTTCTGCTAATCGGTTTCCTCGGCCGGCACCTCTATGACACATCGCGCATGTGCACCTGGGTTTTTTCCGGCTGTTTTCCTGCTAATCTTTTTCGTCGGCCGGCAGCTGCCTGACGCGCCGCGAACATGCACTAGAGAATTTATTACTTACGAAAATCAATTAGTTAGCATTAACTGGATTTGGGATTTTCGTAACAATATATATGAAAAACGATTCCTTATATACATTTATCGCATTACAATAATATAAATTATTAAATTTTTATTTTTTTTATTAAATTTAATTTTTTAGTTTGAAATTAATAGAAAATCTATCAATTATGTAAACATATGCATAAACATTTCCATGTTTTGATCATCTTCCCTTTTTAATCTAAATATTGCGCGCGAGATAATGCGCGCCAGTATTTAGTTTATATTGACTTAGCATTGTGAAGAAAAAAACTATATTTCAGGAAAATAACATCAAATCTTCTTCAAAATTGTTTTCTTGTAAAATTAGTTGAATTATTCAGTTGATTGTTGCACTTTGTTATTTTATCATTGAGACACTTAGCTATAAAATGTTAATTTCAATTAAGTTCTTATACGATATACATATAAGGACAACTTTTCCTCCTTACTTAATAAACCTTTTCAAATAATGTTCATGTCATTTATCACTTATTTTCCTTTTATATTCATTAATGTAATGAAAAAATTAAAGTTCCTTACTTAACAAAACACTTCTACTTGAAGACACTTAAGCCGTAGCGTCGATATGGGACCTACACATTCACATATTGAAACACACTACATATGAATCTTTCTTTACAATAAATGATCCGGCAAGGAAATCTACGTTCACACGATTTTTTTCCCTTACCTCGTCATTTTACTGACTAATATCAAATTTTTTTACCAATTTCAGTTTAATTAGAAGACTTATCATTAAGATGACTAGAAAAGAAGAGAAGCAACGTTAATACGAAATTAAAACCTCTTTATGGAAGTACTTCTATTCGAATTAAAATTTGTGCATGAGTATCTGTTCCCTTGCTCCCCAATTCTAAAATATTGCTTAAACGATTCCGAAAGGTAACCGTAGTCACTAATGTGGTCAATTTTAACAGTTAAAAGTGGATGCTAGTCCAGTGAGATTGGTAAGTAAGGCCGTACCGCGTAGAAGGGTGCAATTCTTAGGTAAATGCCAGCAATTTTTACTTTTTGTTTCAAAAATCAATTTTAAAAAACCATCAATGATAACACGTTCCTGGAAGAACGTAAGAAACGTTTTTTCTTTTTTTGAAAATGATTTTAAATGATTTTGTTCATTACATTTGTCCAGATATATTATATATAATTATTATCTTTCCTTGATGCATACTTTCGCCTTTAAAGAATATTCGCAAAATAATATTTTCAAACGCTAAAAACACACCCTGCATCAGTTCGCTTACTGCAGTCATTTATATAACGCACTTTATATGTCGAAATGTAGTCCAATTCGAATAGTTTTCCATGGCATCCAACTTTGGGCTAAAAGGCGTCAGTGTAACATCCATTTATCCAAATGTGCAGAAAATTGCTGGCTGCTGAAGGTGGATATAAGAGTGCAAGACAGACTGACAAGATTAGATCGATGCAAAGAGTGATTCTGGATCGATCGGTGTAATAAAAAGTTTATCCCTCTCCGAATGTCTCATACATCCGCGGAAGCTTAACATAGCCTAGTGCCATAAGTGGTGTAAGACGTTAGAACCGTGAAGTTGCTCGGATTGGATAAACTTTCACCTTAAGCAAGTGCATCAAACACATTCTGAGCACATCTACTCACAAAATATCTAAATATTTTAACACTTGAGTTAACCAAATGAACCGAATGGGATAGAAAATACAAATATCATGACAGCATCCTTGTCATTCTCAACGACATAAAAATGAACGAAAGAAATTTCAAAATTGGAGGAAATCTTAATAAAGGTAATATCACTACCTTGCTTGCTAAGTCCATGTTTGATAAGTAAATAAAGGTTTCCAAAACCAACCACAAAGTCGTAGATATGGAAATGCAATAAATAATAAAATAATTGCTGGTAAAATAGTTCGAATAATGGCTGACCATGTAAAAGATAGCGATTAATAAATTTATTGAAAAATAATATAAATACTAAATATCGCACTAATTTAGTAAGTATTACTAAAATTATTAGTTCGTGATCATGAAAAAAAATTAATTGTTCTCTAAGAGGTGAAGAACTATCTTGAAGGCCTAATAATGTTCAAGTAGACATTTCTAAAAAAAGTAAGATACTTTATATATGAAGCTTAAATTCATTGCACTATTCGGCCCTATTAGATGTTAATTAGTTAAGAGAGGTAATTCAGAATAACTATTTTCAGAGGGGGTGTATTCTGTAATCATTCAAGAGAAGAATTTGATTGGATAGGAAAAATAACTTTTCGTTGACTTACTAAGAATAATGAAGAAGAAAAATAAAATACCTAATAAAGAAATTGAAGAGCCATTTGATCTTGCGAAGCGGTCGCTATGAGTTTGTTATATAAATAATAATAACAACGTTGATTCAGATTTATTGATACGCTAGTGCTTGCAATGCTTTTGATTTTAATAATGCGTGCGCTTACAATTGTTAATTTCTCCTAAAACATACACACGTCTATTGCAATTTGCTTTCTACGCAAGGTGTGGATATGAGCAGTTTGTAGAATCTATTCGTGTGGATATAAGCAGTGAATGGAACCTACTCGTGTGGATATAAGCAGTTGGTGGAACCTATTTCGATCATAATTCATGCAAAAATTGTTTTTTTTAACATTTTTCTTATTTATTGCACGCAACTATGTGTTCTGTAAATTCTGCATAGATGGTATTTTTTTATAAACCATGTAAAGGAAAAAACAGTTAACGGTTTTCTGTGAAATTATTGGAAGAAAGAATTGGTGTGGATTGCAAAATTGGCAAAATAATAGAAAATTTAGAAGAAATTTGAAAAAAAATTGGATTAAATCAAAAACTAGTATAAATCATTAGTGTAATAATTAAATTAATTAAAAATAAGTTTAGTGCGTTAAAATAATTTTTTAACTGTGACCTCAAAATTGACTGGTAAGTGCATTTTACAATTTCCTATATTTTATTTTTATTTATTGCCAAGGAGACCCCTCAAAGATTCACATAGTTTTCCTGGGAATCTCGTTGGTGTCTCCTTATGAGCTGCACATCTGAACAATTGAATTCAATAAGAGGTAAAATCAGACTGTATAAAAGTTAGGATCGATGATTAATGATCGATAAGGCAGGACACAAATTATATAAGGTTTACAATGATCCACTTAGAGTTATAGAATTAGGAAAAGAAATTTGGTGTTTTGCAAATAAGTCATAAACTGCAATAATTATTTGCATGTTCTATTTTAATACAAAGCCGAATATAATTACCTGATTCATTTAGGTTCATTTAAAAATTAAAAATAAAAAGCATAAATTGAACCGTAGCACAATGATTTCAACAAATCCAATGATGAGGATCCTTCCGAAATGCCAATAGATGAGCCGGCCAATAATCCATATGCAATCTTTTACATTGAAAACAACAACAAATAACTTTTGTATTAAGAGAAGAAGAACAATTTTTATTGCAATAGCTACTTACGCGTTCTTAATTCGCAAATTTTTTATTTATTTATTTATTTTTATTGTAATAAACAGTGGAAATTATAAAATGTTGTCCTTTTTTTTTTTAATTTACATTTGATGAATTTTGGGGATATTCCAAAAGTTTTTCTGCGAAGCTCTGCATGATATTCATTGACGATCCAAGAAACTTACAATTGGTCAAAGACCAATTTAAAAAATGTCAATGAATTAATTGAAAGCATAACAAACTTTGACAAATTCTACGCTTATTTTCTTGGAAGAGTATTCTAAAGATCGACGTTTCCAAAAAGAAATTAACTATCTTTTAATTTTCAATTTCGTACTTATGAAAGAGCGATTGTAACAAGCGGCCGTTGCGGTCATTTCTTATTGTGTATTTTAATAAATTGCAGCAAATAAATACCCAATAGTAGCTTGCGCTTTGGTAAAACTATTTCTTCCTCCATTTTCAAAAGATAACAAACAAATTCTATGATTTTCCGTACACTTTCAATTAGTTCCAAAAGTAACATACATTACGTATGGTGAAAAAATTGTGGATTTTTCAATCCGAAGTATATAAGTATATAAACTGGTATTGCAGAAACATTTCCTTCTTTTAAAACACAACTTTGTGATTTTTAACATTTTAATTTTCTTCACATCTTTAATTAAATAGAGCATTAAAATTATTTACAAAACAGTCTTGTACGTGTATCTAATATTGAAAATAGTTTTAAACATAAATTTTCTTCTTTTTCCCTTATTGTCGTAAAGAAAGCCCTGATTTAATCTTTAGGAATAGAAATTATTTCGTAATATATTCATTTTTTCTTTTTTGAACTTAAGTAAACGGCTACATATTCAGCTAACATTAAAAATAGCAAATGAAACCTAAAAGCACATTACATTTTAGAAATTTCTCACTGCTGTCGACTGGTTTTTTCTTCAGACTCTGATGGCTTATCTTTTAAAACATATTGTAGTTCTTGATCTATTCGTTCTTTTGCACGAAATACTTTCGATTGCAAGTAGAAGGAACCGCCTTTAGCTTTTTCATTCACCGCAAGTAAATGTTCGTAGTTTTTATGAATTTGTTCTATGTTATCTAAATCACTGAGATTTAAAATTTGCTTAGCTTCTTCTAATGTCATGCCTGGAAAGAGTAGAATTAATATAAGAAAATTTATAAATAATTTTCGCAGTACCCGTTCTTGCATTGACTTCTGCTCGTTTTTCACCATTTCTACCACCGCCAGATCGCCGTGCAGCCTCTTGAGAGGCGGCTATTTCTTGTTTTAATGCCTTTGCAAATGCTCGACCTATTGCTTGGCTACCAAGTATAATAATTTGAGCTAAATATTTTGCCATAACACAGTTTTAATATTTAAAAAAATATTTGATTATTTTACATAAATTTATAAGATTTTATAGACAAATTCGTTAAATTGAATTTACTTATTATTCAATCGTTTCTAACCTTAAGATTTGCTAGTTTAAAATGTCAACATAATATGGGCAACAGCTGTGCGAGAGTGCAACCAAGTTTCCTCATACTTTTTAACTCATACTTCATTCATTCTATTCATTGTAAATGACAATTAATATTGAAAAAGCAATGAGTAATCGAATAAGCCGAACATATGGCATTAAATTTATTTACGCATTTTATTATTGATATAATGGTAATGGCTCGTAAATTAATCAAAAGAGAAATATTAAGCAGAAGTAATCGAAGAGTGCGAATGAAATTAATATTTGGTCATTCTGAGGAATTTGCAATGCAATCATGATTCGCGTTAAAATAAGAAGGAACAAATTTGCACATGCGTGTGTTGATGAAAAAAGAGTTTTAAGAAATCGATTGACATTCTAGTGTGGTGTGCTTTTGCTTTTTAATATCTTGTGGACGGACGGTGGTGTATGTATAATGATTCGTTTTGGACTTTGTGTGTAAACTCTGTAAAAAAGCTATGTTGAAAGAGTTGAATGCTTAATATGAACAGTTCTCAGAGGACCTTCAAAGCAGGAAGCTATCAACGAGAGTTCGTCTAGAAGAAAAGAAACGATTTTTTTCAGTTTAATCCTAAAAATATATATAAAAATTAATAATAAAATAGTGCAAAACTTACAAAGAAAAGATTATAAAAAAATAACTAAACGTAAATTAAGAAATTATCATAGATTTAATAGATTTCGAATTATTTTGTTTTTGACCCTTAGATGGTCTAGTATCGATTTTTTGTTCTTTTCTTTTTGTGAAAATTTTTTAATGGAAACATTTTCATCTACAATTTTTTTCTTCTTTTTTTTAATTCTCAATATTTGTTGCAATTCCTTACGAAAACAATAACAATAACAATTATTGTAAAAACAAATTACATAACTTTGCAAATAAATGAAACATTAATAAAAATCTGTCAAAAAGTTCGAATGTAACGTAATCAACCCTAAACAGACCGAAAAGAAAAGTCGCAGAGTATTCATTTACATATCGGTTGTATTCGTGTGTTGTCGTTTTACTTTTTTTAACTGTGCACATTTAACAAATTCTTATTAACGGTATCGTGTTAGTGATAAACTTCTCCCTTTTTCTATTGTCCTTTTTCTTTGTTTTCTTTCTTCCACAGCTCTGTGAACGGTGAAGTAGAAACACTCTCTTCTCATATTTATTTGATAGCAACGCTGCGTTATTGATTTTGTTAAAAGAAGAAAAGATTTTGTTAAAAGAAAGCAGTTAATAAGAAATATAAGTAAACAGTAAAATTATAAAAAGAAAAACATTTATATATATATATATATATATATATAGTTTCAAGTGATTATATATAAATTTATATAAACACATTCCCTTAAATATGTTCTCCAATATTACAAATCAATTCACCAATTTGGTGGGCGCTGTGAAAGGTGGCCAAGGTGAGGAAGGTGAAGTTGCTAATCAACCTGAAACTCAGGCTCCCGTTACGGCACAGCACGAGGTGCCAGTTGTTCCAGATCCTGGTGCTGAAGCAGGACTTGAAGGTGATGATGCTGCCAAAAGGTAAGCTTTAATTGCTCAATTGGTTGGGGATTAATTTCTATGATATTAATTCGACATCCAAAACATTCATATAGATATTACCACGTGCGTATAAATATCAAGTTACCTTGGATGTATACTGCTATGTATTATTTATCTCCCCATCATTCCTTCACTGAAGTTGAAAGGGAAAAAATCGAGAGATAGTAGAAAACTACCCTTGCCTGCTAATGCAATTTTCTTTTCTATCTTTCTAAAGTGAGACGTGCATATGTACGCATAATACTCTCGCTCTTCGCCTCTTATTACTAGGTGGTCATGTTATTTATCAGAATTTTTCTCTTCAAGGATACAAGACGTGTGTGTTCTTGTTCTTGCCTATGTAACCTAGAAACTTCAATTATACATAACTATTTTGCTTTTTTGTTTTTTTTGCTTTTTTTTTGTTTTTTTAATTTTAACTGCACGTGATTATCATTCTAATCATTTAGGTATGAAATAAGATCTCGGAGGCGAATTCGGACTCCCTTAATGACAAATCAAGTAATGACACAATTAGTCCTATCCCTATATGCATCGTTGAAATTAAAAATTTCTTTATTTTGTAACACTTCCTTTGCAGGATATACGAATTCTTCAAATATAAATAGTGAAAATAAAGTCGTCCTCCCTAGAACCTTTTGAAAGCTCGTCTATCTATTTAATATTTACATATGGCAAACAGCTGTCATTAGTGCCGATATATTATCGTTGATTTGTGAAACTCTCATTACTAATCCTTTGCAGTCGCATTAGTAACAAATATATCGAACATACGTCCGCAACGCTCAACAAGCAAAGCTTTCGCATTTCCTTTTATTCAGAAAATAAAAGAAAAAAACTTATGTGTATATGCATCTGTCGATCTTAAAATGAATTTACGTTATGTTCATTGAATAATTTCCAAAAGAGAGAAAAGAAGGGAAGGGTGTGCATGGAAAAAAAAGGTTGCAATCGGAAGACAGCGGCTATGTATGTATTTTTTTTCCAACGTCTTCGTTACCAATGCTGCTGGTCATACTGTTTTGCTTCGTGGAAAAACTATCTGTTGTTTGCATTAGCGCTCTTTGAAATCAAGAACAATCGCAATTAAACGACAACAACGAACGTAACTTGGTACGTAGACCTACTTACACTATGACATAATTTTAGCGCAACCTAGACATACATACGAATTTAAGCTTGGAGAAAATTACATTTTCATTTTGCTAAGCAGAATATCACGTATCCGAAAAGCAACACACTTAACAACACATATCTGTAGAGATCATATCAATGTCAATATCAATAAAACCAGGAAATGGATTTCGAATCTTTTGGCTTTTGCCGAGTTTGTGATCAAATTCATATTCAGGACTTTCTTTTCTTTTTTTTTTCTTTTTTTGCCATTATTCCATTTTAAAATTATTTGTTAAATACGCAGTAGACAAAAATAATAGATGCCTTATAATGATGAATAAGCGTAAATAAATTAGCACTGCATGGAAAGGTAATTTGGAATAAGGTATGAGGCGCTTAAAAAGAAAGTTTAGAAAACTATTACAAATGTTAAAACTAAAGAAATATTCAATATTTGGAAACAAAAGAGAGAGTTAAAAGAAAGCTGCGAAGAAAGTGGCGAAAGGAAGGAAGGACATTCATTGAAACAACCAATAAATTAAATAAGAAAAATTTTGTTCTTTAATTTTTCACTTTTTCAAATATGTCGAGATAATTTACTTATCAAATGTAAAACGTGGCAAACAAAAAAAATCTCTCGGTTTTCCTTTTCGCTCTTTCCTTCTTTCGTAATTCTGTCAGCGTCGACATAGATTTCATTAACTTCCTTGTTATTGTCTCCTTTATCATAAAAGGGGGAGGGGGGGGGGGGGTCGACACGATAATTCATTTGTATTGTTTTCAATACAGAAAAAAAAAATAACAACAACAACAGCAACAACGGAAAAAAGAATTCTCTCCTAAGCGTACATAGTATTGACGACTATGTGTATCTATATATATATATATATATATATATATGTATATATGAGTGTGTGTGCGTGTGTAAATACATGTGTATAATAGGGAAACGAAAAGAAGAAGAATGTAAATGTAGGGAAAACGTAATATTGTCCTTCTCTTTTTTGGTTCACAGTCAGAGTTTGCGCAGTCGTCATTTACGTTGCTTTATTCATATCAAGAAAAGGTTAGTTTTATTATCATAATTTTAATCTTATTTTTTTTGTCTGTTTTTATTAAAATTACAAAATTTTTCAATAGTTTTAAAACAACTGTAGAGCGAATGTGGTTGCTGTCAAGCACTAACTCTAATACTACTTTGTCCCCTATACGAGATCGTAAGTGATAGAGACAAGTATGAAACAATTTTCGCTTTCTTATCAGCGTTATGTCAGTCCCTTATTGTGTATTTGAATAGATCCAATTTTGAAAATTGATTTCCTACTTGATTAAGGAACATTAACGCCGTTTACATTTATTCTTGACTTTTTATCTTTCGTATAGCATTTGGTAAGGAAACATCAGTTAGTACCTACAATACCTTAAGGCAGCCTCATCTTCGATTGTACTACGATCCACCATAATTTTCTAAATTCATTTCCGCTTATCCGTCCAAGGGCTTTTGTGTTCAATCTACCTACTAAACTTGGCACACCGGCGTACCTTGATCCAAGAACAAGCACTGTTGAAAATGGATTCGATTAGAACGTTTTTACGAACGCTTCTCATATAAGGCCTTATTCTGAAACACTCGCTAAGTGAAATTTATAGTATTTCCCGATGAAAAATAATACTTTGCTATAACACATTTGTACGTACTTAAGGAATGTTTACACTTCAGCTGAAACGTGACCATTTTTTGACGTCCCTCCCGCATACGTGCCTTTTTAAACATACAAACAAGGTCTAGCTTGCAGTATTGTATGGCGAAAAGTAGTAAAAATTAGCGATTTGGCATAAAAGTTTACTACGCTAAGTATGAACCGCATGGGTTCTCTAGACCATTTGCCACATTAGACTTCTATTCAGAAATAAGCCTTCACAGGGCAAAAAGGACGAACCATTAGCCTGTAGATCAAGCTTAACATTAACAAACATTGTGAACTATGAACCTTGTGAACCAATGGGAACTTCAGGAAATCGAGATCTCTTCAAAACAAGAAAAAATTCGCAAATTTATTTTGATCGACCAATTTTTATCATTCGAAAGAAGGCAACGTTTGATGAGGTGGTAACGAAATCGGGAATAATTATTCTTAACTCTGAAAAATTGCAATTTTTCATGCATCAATGTGCGGGGCACCCATAGAATGCAAATACCAATTTTTAGCGTTGTGTTTGCTGTGTCCCTCGATCTTCGGTTATGGGTGTAAAAATATATCAACAAAAATAATCTGTAACTCAGGCTGGCATTTATCGACTCGTAGTCTGTAGCTAATTTCTAGTGTCGCACCTGTTTACGACAATATTTTGAGATCAATTGTAAACTATTTTGTAACAAGTCGAAATTCACAGTACGTTCACATCAAGGAACTATTAGGTCGAGTCATAAGTGATTTCCGATGCAGGTAGCTATGGCCTGTTGTTCATATTTCCCCACTATTAGCCAACGAAACAAACGAGTTTTTTTTTTTCACTATATAGATGAGGATCCAGTTAGTCTCCTGTCAACTATTTTATGTGGTGCATGTTGCATTCAACTGTTTTTCTTAACCTCTGAAATGGAGAGTCAAAAAGAGCACATTCGGTATGCAATGCTTTGGGAATTTAAACGAGGCCATACCGCTAAGGCAACAGCTGACAACTGATCGGGGCAGTTAGAAATTGGTTTGCAAAATTCCGTTCTGGAGGAACGACTTTAGAAGACGAACCGAGGGCGGGACATCCGACTTCCGACTTTGACGACAACTTTTTGAGGAGTACACTGGACCAAAATCCATGCCAACCAACAAGAGGTATAGCAAAAAGTTGAATACCTCAACTGTTCAACTGTTAAACGCCATGTGGATAAATTATTTTTTTTGTCATTCAATGAAAGTAAAATAAATGTCTAATAAAAGGGTAGTGAAGTTACTTATGACTTGACCTGCATTTGCTGTAAACATTTCATTTTATGTTTTTATTTCCTAAAATAATTGGGGTGAGTTTGTGCAGATGTACGTAGCACCCACAAGGATTTGAGATAGAGTTGCCTTTTATTACACCGCTCAAGTCACGAGTCACTTTCTAAGCTCGTCTTGTTATCCCATAGTCTTAAGCTCACCCTATAGGTCGCAATTTTTCAGATATTTTGATGAATTTTCGAACACCGGCGTGCTTTCGTCTAAGGGCGAACACTATTGAAATTTTCGAATCGGACCATTTCTTCGGCCGCCTCCCAGTGAAAGCCTAATTTCGACAAATCTTTATAATAAAAACAAATAAATCAGTGAAGAGCGACTATTAAATGCCTTACACCAATTCGCATAGAACACTCGCTCGCTTGTTTAAGTAACAAGACATTTTTGCACATAAGACAACAATTGCACATTATCTTCATGCAAAGCCGTACCTTTCACGAAAGTCCGCACATTGCATGACGCCCAAATTTCATATGACGTGATCCAAATTCAGCAAATTAATGCACTTCCCAAAAATTTCATTATTGTAAGTGCCTGCTTTTCTTGATAACTCTCATATATGTTAGGGTTTTAAAAATAGATGTATGTGATCCAAATGTTCTCTTCATTTACGCGGCGAGTTTTATAGGGAAATTTTGATTACACAATTTTGTCATATAACTCCTTTTTAAACTACGGCATTATATTGGGAGTAGACGAAAAAGTGGACCGACCCGAACTATTTTCAATGGGGGTCGTCCCTGGGTCACAACTCGTCAGCGTTCTGTCAAAACATATCTCGAAAATTGCGATTTGCAGGTTGAATACAAATTTACATGGACGGATGTCGGACGGACAGATAGGCTTAAGTATAATGGAAGGTGGGTTTATCGTAAGCCCTTCACGTCCGCACAAACTTAATATATCCTGTACTACAAATGGTGTAGAGTATAAATACCAATAGTACTTCGACGTTCTCAATTGGTGTGTAAATCTTGGCTCAGGTGAGGACATTTTTCGAACCACATCTTGCCACATGACCTTTCCAGAAGTAATGAATTTGGAAAAAGGAGAATTTTGAGCGCTGAATAAATCACTAAAATGAAATGGAAAACACTTATGTTATGTAAAGGAAGTTGAAAACCATCGGATTCAATCGTTATATACTAGTATTGCCCATATCTTTTTCTATTTTTACCGGTAGAAGCTGGTGATCAAAATTCTTGCAAACACCTAATATTAATTAAGCAAAGCGGTGCATGGTAACTGATGGCCAGCCTTGCCTAACTAAGGCAGTCGTACTTGTTTATAATTGAGTTGCTTCTAAATTGTAAAGGAGAACACGCACAACATATAAAACAATTTTATATAAAATTAATTTAAAAGAGTAGACTTCGGGCGAAGTAAATGATTTGTTGTGGAATCAAATCTCATCAATGGATGTCATAAGATTCGATCACTCGGCCAATGTGTAGTAAACCATAATTGCGTTTCCAGTTTGGAAATGTGACGGAGAGTATAAAAAATTCATTTAGGAATTGTTGCAATGAAACCTTACAATCACTTGCATTATTTACTGATTTTGCAAAACAGTGAATGTATTTTAAGCCAATCGCCCTAACTGCGCTATATATTAATTGTATGAGAAAAACAATTCATTTTATGTTGTCGGGCCATTGCATGACCAATTTCAATGGAAATAAAATCAAACCTTATGTTTGCACTGTTTTTTTTTTTTATTGTTATTTTTATTTTTTTATTACTTACTTTTATTACTTAACGGTTAGTAAGCATTTCCAATCAGATTTTGGTTTCATTTTATTTGTCACTTGTTGTTTACTTGGAGACACGTCATCCGCTTCTGATTGCTCTCTTCACTAACATCTGGCACTGCAATCCGCATTAGCGCTCGAATAACTTTAGCCATCGTTCTTACGACGCTTGTTCATGCTCGTTGCCTATTCGCATATATTTAAATGAAATGAAAAGCTTTATTTTTGCGCATATTCATAAAGCAAGGATTTCTCACTCACAGTAACTCACTCATAAACATAAATGAATAGGAACAACTGCTTACTATTTGGTGCCTTTTTGTTCGCCTTCATTATGCAGTCGTGCATTAAATATTTATGTGGAATTATTATTCTCTTTCCTTCCATGTACAGATTTACTTCCACTTAAGTCATTCATACAACAGTTGCATAAACGTCTTAAGGCTCATTAGAAACTTTGTCTGTTTTAACAGCTTGCGTTTTTATGATGATCCGCTAGCGTTTACTTTTCAACTTTAAAACGTTTTCAAATATTTTGTGTTCCTTTAATTTTCAACCAGGACACCAGACGTGCATATATGTATAGCAGTTTCTGTTGGTTTCTTTTTTGTTATCTCTTTTATGCTTTCAACTCCCTGTCTTAGCTCTACTTCGGTTTATTGTGCCTTTTAGTTATCCGTTTCGTATCATATCATCATAATTGTTTTTCTTTTTTTTTTATCTATCGTAAGACTCTTTTCGTTTCCTTTTGTAGTGGTTTTCAAGTGTAACTTGTGTAGCCTTTCTTTTCGTTGTTCAGACATTGAGATTAAAGATAAATAAATCGATATTATGCGAAAATAGAAAAAATAAAAAATGTTCTAAAAAGTCGTTATCTATTTGTATGTACACATACAATGCATACACATGTAACACATTAATACATGAAGCACTTAAATTAGGTTTTGTGGAAGAGGATGAACGGCGGAAGTATTTCGGTTTTTTGGTTGTAAGTGGTTGGCGAGAGTACATTATGAAACTGATTTTTTGATGAATTTAATGAAAACAACTGAAAATATTATATAAGGCCGGGAGCCGCCATTAAGTACCCTACACCTACATGTAAAGACTTATCAAGATAAGTCTTTATGTGAAGTATGGTTGGAAAAGTAGTTCAATTCGAACCAATCTCGCCAGCGTTCGTCCTTGGGTCAAGACACATCAATGTGCCAATTTGCATCGAAACAGACAGACGGAGAGGCAGACAAACATAGATCGATGCAAAAGGTGATTCTGAATCAAGCGGTCCAATAAAAGGTGTGCCTATCTCAAGTCTGTCTTGAGGTCGCATATATTCGTCCGAACTTAATACATCCGTATACCACAAGTGGTGTACGGTACAATAGATACAAGTAACGGACAATCAATTGAGACAAACATGTGTTAGGCTTATAGGCGAATTTCTTAAATTCTTCGATAAGCTTCAAATGTAATTAGAAAACAGGTGGACCTGAGCATCTGAGATCCTTTGAAAATTTTGATAGTTGCATGATTTTGCGCTGTACCCTGTACCTTGTTACCCTGTTTTTTGTTTTTTTTATTTGTTTGTTTCCTTTATCAGCTGAATACCGCGTCGCTTTGCAGCCTCAGTTATTCTTAAAAGCGACTCTTCCAGCACAAATGTTCATCTTCAATCATCTTCTTTTGAAATATATCTTCGCCATGCAATCGTATCAGCCAACTAATGATCAATCATTCTAAGACTTCGTACAAACGATGCGCGCTTACAGAGACAAGTTGCCTTAAAAGACAAAATTTTAAAGAATTTTTTTTGTTATACCAAGCGATTCAGAATCACTTTCTAAAGCAAGTTAAGCATGTCCACGCTACATATTTTTTTGTGGAATCTATAGAATGCAATTTTCAAGATATCCCGGCACATAAAGACTTGGAATTTGTTATACTAAACGGATGTGTAAAATTGTTATGGAATTAGACTATAATCAGACGTCTCTCCAAGAACTGAGCGCCCTTAATATAAGCTGATCTTCAAGATTGGAATAATTTTCGACACACATATATCTAATTCTCTTTTTACACGATAGATACGTTGCCAGAAAATTCGTGTTAAAAAATACGTGTAAAAAAGATATTGGCAAGATGGAAAAATCGCTTCCAGACCTAAAACAGCAACTGAAAAGTACAACAAACAATATTAAAAAATTCCTGTTAGAGTTTACTTAAGAATTTATTTCGTGCTTACACATTTTCATACATTAAATATGTGAAAGCAAATAAATTATGCGCATATAATCGACATAATTGAACTCGATTATGAAAAATATAATGCGAATTAGCAATGCATTCTTAAGAGGAGTGAGAAAGAAAAAATTGGTAGAAACCTCAGAGAATAGAAAATTTCGTCACAAAAACTCATTCAAAAAATTCATAGAAGTTGAAGGAAAGCAGTTCGTGTAAGAGGAGATTTTTTTCTTTTTAACTCATGTTAAATCAAATTTCGTGTAGAGAGAGAATTACGCATATATACATATATGTATACACATATAAGTACGAAAATCTTGGTGACGTTTTCGTCAACAGATGGTTCTAAACTGTCGGGTGGAAACCTCTTTTAAAATTTCCGCCCCATGAAAACAGTTCAATCCCCATTGATCAAGCTACACTGAAAAAAAAAGCCATGAAATGTTAGGAGGCACTGCGAATCGATTGATTTATCGCACTACCATACGAACTACACCAGCTTCGTAATTTATTCCGGGTGCTTTTTATGATGTTTAATAATAATTTTTATTTCTTTGATCCATCACTGGTTCATTATGGTCCCGGCCCTTAACCTCCTTCCTTCATGCTCAATTTGAAACAAACTGTAACTCTAACTGATACTTTAATTGTTTTCCCTTCTTATGGTTGATTTTGCATTTGCATGATTTTGCTCATCTTATTTGCTATCTTTATCCTCCCATTTACTTTTGTCATACTGAGGTCATATATTATTACATTTGTTACTTTATTTATCCATTTATTTTTTGTTGCACATTACCGAAAACTTTAATGGTTATCTAATTACTCAACTCTCAAGTACATCATACGCCCTAAATAGCAGTCTATTTATTACACTGCTTTCCTTAACATCTTCATACTTGTACTTTGTGTGGCGTATAACTCTAACATAAAATAAATAAATAAATAAAGTTGACCGCATCATATCCTTTGGAATATTATTATTATTATTATTATTATTATTGTTATTATTAATGTAGCAAGAGAAATAAATTCTAAGGCTAAAGCCTTAAAGCACTAACATCCAAGGCTTTATTCAAAATTCTATCCGCATTTGAGATTTTAACTCACGACCACTGCACCTTTGGAATAGAAGACATTCTTTCGTTATATTGCTTTCCCTTTTCTTTTAATACCGATCAATCATTCAAGGGATCGTCAGCCTACTTGTATAACACGGCGATGATCGCAAAGACATGAGGAAAGGAGAGCTAGGGAGCTAGGGAAGTGATGACCGCAGTCTAGCCGGTGTGGGTCGAATCCGTAAAGGTTATGCTTTTACCGGCTTGGCACTCAGTACAACTGCTGTCAAAGTAAAGTCTACCGTATCTGAGATTTGAACGCGCAAACACTGATTTGGTAGGGTGCTAGCCTCTCTACTCACGTTGTTTCTAGGATATTAGAGAAGACTTGGTCTTTCGTTTATCATAAATATACACACTTCTGTTAAGTGGAAATGGTTCAATTACTGTAACCAGAAGGAAACGAAACGAAAGGCGTTTGTTGCGAGAATAATGGATTTCAGGTGGATTCGGGATCGATCAATTTGTCGCACTACTATCGGAAAGCCGTTAGTTTAAAAAATTCATTGTTTGAGTAGAAAAGCGCCAGATTAAAAAGCGAGTGGAATATCATCCAGAACTATTTCGATTCATAACATAAATCTATTTGACTCAATTACTGTTATTTAGTTATTTATTTTTTTAAATCACTTTGCATGACTATGAAAAAGAAAAAAGAGAAAAATAATTCATTATTTTATAATAAATTTTTATTGATTACATTTACAACAATTACTCACAAAAGGATATTTCCTCTATCACGTTAAATAAACGGCATTGAGAAAAACAGGAAATAGTTCGCAGTTGTGTTTTAAGTTATATTGATTTTTATTTTTTCTATTTCCAATAATTGACAATTGATTGTTATTGCACTCGATAGATAAAAGGAATTTAATTACTAAACTCGATAAGTTGTCCTTCCTTTTAATTTTTTCTTTTTTTTTTGTTTTAATTAATTTAGCGAATACACATTAAAAACCATTTTACAGACGAGTTTGACTTATAATCTATCAGACGGAATATTGTCTTTTGCAAGGAGAGCAAAGGCAATAAAAACTTTCACACAACAGCAACAGTAGAATAAGAGAAAGCGTCGCATTTCTTTTTTTTTTTTTTTTACTTTTTTTAAGGGAAGAAGTTTTGTTGTATGGACGAAAAATTATTTCGTTTTCGTCTTTTTTTAGCAATAAACATTTCGACGAACGATAGCTTGGCGTCTTTTTCTGTT
>KK502595.1:315706-344463 GCA_000688735.1 Glossina austeni
ATATATATATATATATATATATATATATATATATATATATATATATATATATATATAACTATATATATATATATATATAGTTACATGCAGTTATGTATATATATATATACATATATGTTAATAAAAATTTAAAAAAAAAAGTAAATAAAAAATAAATTTAAAAATAAAATCAATTCACTGCAAATGGAAAACTGATCTAAATATTTATAAATAAATAAAAGCGTAATAAATATTGTACAATTAAAAATCGATAAATAAATACAAAAATTATTACATTACAAAAAAAAAATGTATTCAATACTTTTAATGAAATGCATTTCCATTTCGTATGTTTCATCTGCTTCGCAGCTTATCAGTCCTCAATCGCAGAATCGTTCTGCCCATATTCGTTGAACCGTTCAACAAGAATTGTCTTTCAACAAGAATTGTTTGTTTTATATTTCCTTTCCTTATTCGATCTGTCAACCGTTCATTGCCATGACATTTGAAAACCTCTTTTACTCAACCCAGTAAATCCTTTCTTATCGATTTGCTGACTCGCAGAAGAAGAAGAAGAAGAAGAAGAAGAAGAAGAAGAAGAAGAAGAAGATATTTGACAAGTAAGATAAAGTAAAGATACTATAATGGACCTAGGCCCGCGCCCTACATCGCCAAACAGGCAATTGCCGTTGAAATGCACTTTTTTTCTTAATTTTGTTATCGAGCTTGTCCGCTAACGCGGCATATTCTTGGAAGTAGTGCGGTATAAAAGGATTAAAAAACCCATGGGGAGGGGAACATTCTTTCTTCAATCCCAAAAAACGCTCTTATGGAGTAAGTAAATACTTCAGGCTCATATTTCCTAGATTCAATTTTATTCTTTCTCTTTTTTTTCTAGAAAGGGATGTATTTTAGTCAACATATCGGTGCATTCGTTCCAACTACGAAGAAATACAAAAGAAATATATTAGAAATGTATAATTCCTATCATAATTTGCTGACCGGAGGAGGAGCGGTGAGATTCGAGCCTGCGAGCACGGACTTGGTAGTCGCGAATCGTATCCTTGCACTATGCGGTAGCGCAGCGACATGAATCGTCGAACAAGCTCGGATAATTTCGTTCGCGTACCTATTATAAACAGTTTTTATTGGATTGTTTATTCCATATCGGAGAAATGTATATTTTTTATGTTCGCCAAGCAAATATGTTGTATGAAGAAATATTTTGTACTTAAAAAAATTCTATTGTAAGAATAATCAATTTTTATTTAATTTTCTAGGATATTCTGGAGCACCCAAAATATGTGTGTGTGTCCAAATAAATTTAATATATATACACCCAATTCTCTTTTTACACGATTTTCTTTACACGAATTTGATTTAACACGAGTTCAAAAGAAAAAACATTTCTTTTTTTACACGAATTATTTTTTTTAACACGATTTTTAATATTTTTTAACTTCTTTTATATTTATGAATTTCAGATATAATTCAAGTAAGTAGAAGTTATTTTTTACAAAATATTTAATGAATTAAAATGTGTAAGCACGAAATAAATTAAGTGAACTCTAACAAGAACTTTTTAATATTGTTTACACCTAATTCTCTTTTTACACGTATTATTTGGGAACGTATCTATCGGTGTAAAAAGAGAATTAGGTGTATATAAACAATAAGTAAATTAAATAAACTTAAATTATTCCTACAATAAAACGCTTTTTAATAGTAAAAAATGTCTTCATAAATTTAGAATTCTTGTACTTTTGCGAGCCCAGTAACAAGGCAGTTATTAGTCCAAACAGATTTAGACAAGTACAATTACTAATAATAATAATTATGTTCAAATTTTTCGTTTTATGAGTCGTTTAAGTTGTCCTTGTACTACGTACGATAGATACACTGAGTGGTGAAATTTCAAGTAATATTTTTTATTTATGCAATTTTGTTATTGTTAGTAATCTGCACTAAGTGTAATAGATGTTCACTACCTTGGGCGGAAGATAGACGGGCCTTTGATATGTGGCTGGAGCTAATGGTGATCCAACATAGAGTCATATAAAGAAACACAAATTAGTTAGTTGACGTTTATCTTTACAAACAGATTTAATGTATCGGCGTCTTTTCGTGGGCCAGAATTGCACATACCTTGAGCGGGTGCTCCGGTTACAGCTTGGGTGCGAAAGTGGATGTTGCATAGTGTTGTCATGTAAAGAGACAAACATAAATTAATTAACGCCCATCTGCTTTGACAGACATAATAAATATATAATAAAATAAAAATGTGTTCGTGCAACATGATAGCACGTACCTTGTGGAGGTTGGACGTTCGTCGGCCTTGACTCTGATATGGGTAATCAGTAGTGTTGCCATGTAAAGAGACAAACATAAATTAATTAACGCCCATCTGCTTTGACAGACATAATAAAAATATAATAAACTAAAAGTGTGTTCCTGCAACACGATCGCACGTACCTTGTGGAGGTTGGACGTTCATCGGTCTTGACTCTGATATGGGTAATCCGTAGTGTTGCCGTGTAAAGAAATATAGGTAAGTGATATAACAAAACACAAGTACACAAACACATACCTTGAATGGGTGCCACACCCACCGCTTCTGGCCCTAATGATTCTAATGGCTCTAATGTGGATCATGTTGTATGTAAAGACGTAAACATAAATTAGTTAAGATTTGTCTTCGATGGCAGAAATAATAAAATTCTTCTCATATCGCAAATCGTGAATACGTACCCGGACTTGGAATTGTTTCGTCCGATGGGCCTACGACGTCTATTTTTTTTTATTAAAAAACATCAGTTCTTTACAATAAAACCTTCATATGCATACATACCGATTATGGATGACACAGAGGCGTTATCACTAAAGATGGCGGCTATTTTTATTAAAAGACATAAGTTTTTTTAGTAAAAACACAATGAACACAAAGACATACCCATTAGAACCTCTGATAGGGAACCGTTGGTACCAGGAGGTAAAGCTATGTTAGAAGACAAACGTTTATCAGTATAAAACACAATTTTTAATATAATTAGATATTAGATATATAAATTTTTTGCAATGAAAATCGCGAAATTCAACTTCAAACTAAAAATGAACCGCAAAATGGAAAGGCGCACACATCAAACTTATCACTAAACTGTACTCTTGAAGAAAATATATGTTCAATCTTGAAAAATGCAAGATAACTTATTTCCAAGTAATTCAACTACCAGAAACACTTACCCTTGGCTGCTAGCGCATGTGGAGTCAAAGGAGCGAAAACATCAAAGCAATGATGAAAAGAAACGGAAAAGACGAAAACGAAAAAATTCATTAGTACGACACATGCTTGAAGGAAGTTTATGTTTATATCTCGCATAGATAACTAGATAGCTTGTTTTCGAGTGATTCAATTACGTTCTTGTTTGCCTAGAATGGATGAAGACGGACGTAGCACACACATCACACTAATAATGACACCAAATGGTATAGACTCCATTATGCTTTTTTAAATTCAAAATTAAGTAAATTGTTATAAGTAGCGTAAGAACATTTTTAACTGACTTCCTCTTATATAGCGATGATCGGTTTTTTTTGAATCGGTTAACGTATCAAATGCTTTAGTTTCATTTCAATTTTAAAAAGCAGTTCATAGCTCAGTTTAATTGCTCCAAAACCACAACATTAAAATAAGTTCGTTACGGTTTAATTTATTTATTTTCTTTTTTGAAAAATATATTCCTTAGACTAGATATATTGATAAACAAAATTATTATATGTAAGTATTATGTGTGTATGTGTGTGTGTGTGTTTTTTTTTGCCCAGCGAGTTGGAGATAGAAAATCTTCAAAAGATACTGCTGGTTGTTAGTAGCAGCATGCACGATTCGCCATCCATGGCGCTTACGTACTAAACACACTCTTCTTCTACAACTCCCCCGCTGGACCACCGTTAAGTATTACTTCGCGGAAGCTCGTTGTCATTAGCACGCTTCCGATGGTGGGACCTCACTGGAATACATTATTGGCTTCTACTCGCTCTGCTCTCCACCCGCTGCCTTTCAAGCCGCCGTAGTTCTTTGAGCATTCTGCTTACAAAGTCGTCCACTGTGCTCCAGACCTCTTTGCTGGCAGTTAACCCTTCCAATATCTCACTCGGCTTTATTTGGGGTCTGCCATTTTCGAATCTTGTGCAGCGAAAGATGCTATGCTCTGCATCTTCGTGAGTCTCCGAGCATGCCGGGCAATTCGGTGAGTTGTCGAGCCCGAACCTGGACAGGTACTTTCAAAAACAGCCATGGCCAGTCAGGAACTGGGTGAGGTAGTAATTTACCTCACCGTGTGGCCTTTCGATCCATTGCATTATGTTTGGGATAAGAACGAAGGTCCATCTTCCTTTCGTTGTTCTTTCCCAACGCGATTGCCAAGTCTTAATCGACGCCAGCCGCTCTTCTTTTTTGATGGCCTCAGGGGAGGGAGAGTTGATGCACCTCATTTTTTTTGCCAAGATGTTGATTGGCATGGTGCCAGCAATCAACATGGCAGCATCCTCCCACACTGTCCGGAGTCCGCGTATATGCCTTAGCGCATTAAGACGATATATTGCCGCCAGTTTTCGGTACACTGTCTTCACTGTGAGTGCACCAGCCCAAACTGGGCTTCCGTACATTATTACCGACGTTATCACTGTAGCTATTACTTTTCGATTGGTGAATTTCGGGCCTAGAACATTTGGCATGATCCTTGCTAACGACGCCTGGATGACCGCGGCTTTCCCAGCCGCGTACTCAACGTGGTGCTTAAAGTTGAGTCGATGGTCGAGCATTACCCCAAGGTATTTGAGGGCAGGAGATGACTACACCGTCTGCTGCCCGACTCGTATGGAGCATGTTTCCACGTGCTTCCGGCTGCTTATTAGTACCACCTCAGTTTTATGCTCGACTAGCTCTAGCCCCATCTCATCTAGCCAAGCCTTCACTGTAATGGTAGCCTCGTTAGCCCTCGTTTCTACCTGCGTAACACATTTTGCAACAACTGCGATTGCTATATCGTCGGCAAAGCCGATAATCGTTACCCCGGCAGGAAGTTTCAGCTCAAGAATACTGTTGTACATTAGGTTCCACAGGAGAGGACCAAGAACTGATCCCTGTGGAACACCCTGTGGGACTCTTTTCCGTCATCGCTGTCATACACTAGCGTGCGGTTCGAAAGGTAACTTGTCATTATCTCAAGTATATACCTTGGGACCTGCATTCTTATGAGGGCTTTACGAATAATTCCCCACTCCGCCGAATTGAAGGCGTTTTTCACGTCCTTCCTCCGACGATCCTTCCAACGATCTCCGGCTATAGCGTCTGAAGCAAGCGCCACGATATGGTTTATGACATCTACCGTAGACCGTGCTCTTTTGAATCCATACTGGTTGTCCGAAAGAGCACTCTTTTCTTCGACCACGACCAGCAGGCGTTCGTATACGACCCTCTCCATATCTTGCCCATTGTATCTAAAAGGCAGATGCGTCGGTATGGCGATGCCGCGTTCAGTGACTTATTGGACTTCGGAATGAAGACCAACCTTTGGACCTTCCATTCGTCTGTGAATGTCCTTTCCTTCAGACACCTTTGCAGCATCATCATGAAGACGTCTGGTCTCCTACGTATGGCTGCCTTTAGGGCCTTGTTTGGGATTCCGTCTGGTCCAGGAGTTTTCTTGTCCCCAATCCTTTTGCAGGCAAACAGTGTTTACTTCTCAAAGGTTTTACTTTTTCTTAAACTGTTTCTGTCATAAGACAGTGCAAATTGAACATTGTTACTATATGGGGGTATTAGGGCTTTTCCCAATAAACCCTATATATGATGGAGTCCAAAAAATAGACATGTGTGATCCCAATTCCCTACGGCTAGTCTTTATGATAAATTCCCATTGTGGCCGATGTGGTTCAAATTTGATACAGTTCACTTGTATCTCACACTACCATCGTCGACCAACGTTTATTGTGTAATATTGAAAATTGGACCTGAACGAATTCTAGTGTACCTAACATAGCGTACATAAACAATTATTTTAGTAATGATTAATAAACAAAACTCAATTGGCCCATTCCAAAGTGTGAAACATCGAACACCGTAAAAGAAAACAATTGTAACAAAGTCTTTTTACAAATAGCCCGCTAGGCTAAGCACAATTGTATATAGCTAAAGTATAAACAATAGAAATAAGGAGGAAAATAAGTTTAGTATAAAGGAAAATAACATTTTCAATAAAGTAGAGATTGATTCTGACTTTGGTCAGACAGAAAAGAACCGTTATATATAGTACAGTATTGGAATTGGCAGTTTGAAGGCTAAGATGCTAAGTGAGATGAGTGTGTTGCATTTCAAGTCCATAGATAAGAAAACGTAGATAACATACTTTGCAAAGGCAATTGTGGCAACACTTCACAGGAATCAAAGATCAAATATTTCTACGCCAGCGAACCTATAGTTGGCATATGTACACGCATGAGTTCCATTTGTGGAGTCAATGCGTCATTTATTGATTTATACAGGGCATGGAGCGCTATATATATATGTAATCACGGTCGAAAATGCAATCTCGACCTATATATATATTCCTAGATTCGTTCAACCGTGCAACAAGAATTGTCCTTCAACAAGTATTGTTTGACAGAAATCTATTCCATTCTTGTGATCAGATGTACGATGGTGATGAAAGTGTTCTGGTTCTTTTCCAAACCAAAGCTTGCACCATGTTTAAGGCAGCTTGTTTCTCGCATTGCAATCATTCAATGGTCATAAAAATAGTTATTATTAGTTATTGTGTTTCCTTGCATGTCATCTTGTGATTTATTAACGACGAGCATGATCTGACGGAATTTGTCTGTAGCATCTTTTGTGTGCCGAAATTGTTCGTTTTCCTTACAGACTTATTCCAACGCTTACCTACATCATATGTCGCTTGTGATGCGTCGCTATAGATATCTAATAAAAATATATGTTGTTATGCACACATTTCCCGTTGGCAACGACGTCACAAGCCTTGCTTACGTTTAGGTGCCGATTTATTTGGTTGGTTGATAATTCCTTAGACAATATATTGCCCCTCCTTAGCCGTTACTTTCCGCCATTCTGTGGCTGCGCGGTTTTTCGCATCTCCTTTTGGGTAATAACTATTATATGTACTGTAATACTATTTATAATAATAATATATATGCAATAATAACAATACGATAATATGAATAATATAATATATATATATATATATAGTATATATATAGATAATATATAATTTAATTATATAATAATTCAAGGACTGCTTTAAACAAACCTAAACAAACAAACAATCGAATGTGAACAAAAAACCAACGGGAACTCACAATTGCAACAACAACCATACACAGTATCAGATTTACAGTCCCAAAAATATTGTTTTTGTAACAACAGCTGATATGATATCTGCTTTTTAATAGTAGACTTGGTAGCTCTGAAGCTATCAATTGCTTTCGTTGTAAATGTAACGAAGTTTTTTATATTTTGTAATAAAAAAAAAAAATTTTGTAATAAAAAAAAAAAAAAAAAAATTTTGTAATAAAATGCAAAAAGAATGGAAGCCTTGCCGGAAAAATTGTTACAAACTACATAAGAGCGTACGCATAAATGTGCTCTTGCTGAGAGGTGGGCGAATGTTGCACCATTGCACAATGTATTCCTGGTTTTAGTAACTTCATCTATGAGATAAATTTGAAAGCCACTTGGGGAGCACAGCGAAAAATCTGAATATTTAGTATTTTATTTTTTTAAATGTAATTATTTGATGCATTAATAGATCTTATTTTATACGAAATTCATTGGGTTTCGTTTCATTAGGACCGATTGAATAGATCGTCGTTCAGGTTACCAAAACGCATTGTGCCTTCCAAATATACACGACCTCTAAATGCGACGAGATGCGCTAAATAAGCAGGTGCCGGGTATCAAAAGGCGCTGATGCAACGCGGAAACATACGACACAAATTGTAGCTGAGCTTTTGCAACAGATCGATGTTAAAGTTAGCGTCATCTTCGATAACATTATATAACATTATATCGCGTTGGTTTAGCCGTGCCTTGTACAGCTTTATGGCTTACCAAGAAAAATTGTTTCTCGTTGGGATGGACGATATATTGATCAACCACAGTACCTGGCTCGACGTTGTTTTAAGGCTTTAAAACCTTGGCGTTGACGAAGTGGGAAAAGTGATTAGACAAGTGATCTTTGGATTACAGCCCGATTGGGCGACGTATGCCTCCCAGTTCGTCTTTATTTTGAGAAACTGACCGTCTGAAACTCTCTCGATCTAATTATATATCGATAATAAATTATATGTTATGGAATTTAAACCTTGAAGAACGCAAGTTCACTTTTTATTCCTCCTAGCAGTGCCGCTGCATTCCTTCCGTAGTATTCTCAACGTACACAATCATCATTTCGTTATTGAATTGGCAATCAATCAGAGGGACTCGTATGCACGGACTTAGTCGGTAATCTCGGCAAAGACGAAATAACTGTTACTTCCCTTGATGTACGCGAGAACGTGATGATACAAATCTTTATCGAGACCTAACAGACAATAAAAACAACAAAGATATTTACTTAAAAGTATTTGTAATAAAAGCGAATAGTCAAACGCGCATCTACCAAGTAAATGTCTAAACAACAAATTCGAATTAAACTTTAGTCCTCAACCTAGTTGCAAATGCAATTTTATCACTGCTACACACACGCACACGAACATTAAACAAAAGTTTGTCACTTTCTTCTAAACTTAAATTTTATTAAAAGTGCTCTTTCCGTTGCTTTTATTTCCAAAGCAGTTAACAGAAATTCTGGATAACTTTTAGATCAAGCACAAAACGATTTTAAAAAAAAAAATTCTTTTTAGCATTCGTATCCGTAAGATCTAATGATTTTATTGAAAGGTTCTGCCTGTTTTGCGATGTTTTCGCGCGCTTTTACTGTCAACTTTTTCATGAGTCTATTGTGTTTAAGTATGACTTGGAGCTTGGCTTTGCGTTTGCGTTCCAAACTCTTGACAACGCCTTGATGGTGCCAGCCCACCTCGTTTGACAAACGACCTAAATTGCAATATTTCCTATCCGATCGTAGTGTCAAAATTCTCATTGCAATAGGTACGCAAACGCGGCGGCGTTTATCGTAAGGTGAAGGGATACCGTCGAATACTCGCAAACGTGACAAAGCCGCTTGACCGCGTTTAGTTTTGTGAGGTATCATACCTATAATACAAAAAATAGAAAACATATTATAAGAAAGTGCCACTTGTGGCGATTTGATGTTCATGCGTCGTTTTCACGATTCGCCACTTCAATGCAGATGCGCACAATTCGTCAAGCAAATTGAGTTTAAAAAAATGGCCAAAACATTTCGTTTAACGTACCTAGAAGAAAAAAAAAAGAGAAGTAAATCAGTAAGCGGCAACGTTCGAACAAAATATTATCTAAAATTTTAGATTATTCATCAGGCCAGATAGTAGTTTCATATTTAACATTCAAATAATGTAGGTAAGAATTTATGGTTCATCACGATAAAAAGGTTAAGCCGTAAAATAAACAAAATTTACCTCTTACTGCTTTGTAGAAAATTCTCGACGGTGCGCGGAAATGGAACGGACCACGAGCAGGATTTACATTGCAACGTTTGCGTAAATAGGCCAGATACTTGATTTTATTTCTGTAAAAGTGTCCAGAAAGGTTCAATTCTTCGCAACGCACAACCGCCACTTTGCCGCCTTGCAAAAGATATTTAGCAACAACGGAGGCCAAACGCCCCACTAAATGTCCTCGACCATCAATAACAACGGCCTAAAATAAATATTTAAGGAATTATTAGGTTAAAAACTCAAAACTTTACGTGCTCGTGCGAATGTAAGCCCACTAATTATTATATACACTCTTATTTATTTCTCTCTTTTTCTCTTTGAAGATATTTTAATTTACTCGATTTATGCATTTGCTTTTGCACGTGTGCACTGCTTTTGTTTCACAAGTTTTACACCATTTTTTCGGGTAGTTTATCTTTGTTTTATACAGCAAATGCTTATTTTTTTGCTTTTCAATAGAGCAATTTGACGTTTTACACAAATTTCCTGTTGAGTGGGCGATTTCTTGCACGAAATATTACCACTTACCCTATTCGTTAGACCAGTCATGTTTGAGAATCGAACAGAAAGAAATTATCTATCATCAACACGAATTAACGGAAGCGACGCCATAGTAACAAAGTGACATTTTGGCCTGGTTGCCATCACTTTAGTCATTTGAAACAGGTTTACGTTTGACGGTTTAAGGTCGCTATTGGATATATGATGTAAAGGGGCTGACACAATGAAGCGTCATTTTAATTTTCGGTTTAAAAATTCCCGAAGGCTAAACACAGTAAGCAGCCGTGCTACCATATTGTTTTACAGGAAAGTGTAAACAAAATCATGGGGGTTTAGAACTAAAGGTAAAGAAATCAATGTAAACGTAGACAAGAAATTTATAAATAATTGCAATAAAAAAGATAATATCAAAGTGAACGTTCGTTTATTGATCAATGACAGCGACGATTGATTGGATATCATAAAACAATAATTTGAAAACTACCATTTATAATTCTCCAAAAAGGCAATTTGGTGGACATATTTCCAATTTAAAACAAATGGCCTTTATTTCTTACAAAATAAAGCATAAAGCAGTTTGCAAATCAAGTAATGTGAAAAAAGGGACAATTGTGTATGGTAAACATAAATAGGATAGAAAAGTTTTAAATTTAAAATAAATTGCCTTCATTTCTTTTTGCGTGTTGTTTTCTTTACTGTCTTATTTGTGTGTGTGTGTATATGCAAAATCATACAATTGAGGAATTACCAGAAATATTTGCAAAAAGTCGGCAAAATTGAAATTCCAACTGGAAAATAGCAATAACGCTTTGTTGTGTCGACCCATTTTAATTTATCACTCGTTGGCATTTTTTATTTTTTTTTATTTTCACTTCTCTTAACTACTACGCTCAGTTTTAATTCTCAATTAATTCCCAATCATGTCTGCTAATCACAATCATGCCTTGCATGAAATATTTACAGAGATTGTCTACGCTTAAGGAAAGAAATGCCCATCTGGGGTATAGGGGACTCCGCTAAAGCCGATTTATTAAATTTACCGAACGCTTATGTTTGCATTATTGAAAAAAATCTATGTTTTGTAAGCATTGAAAGTTGAAAGTCATTTTCTTGGGGAAACACATAACGAAGGAGGAAAGCAAATTAATTGCTCGAATGCGAGAATTCAGGGAATCTATGTTTATTTTTTCACAATGTATTCCTTTTTCCTGCTTGTTGGATTTTTCTTACTGATTCTGTGTGATTTCGGGCACGCTCGTAAACAAAGACTTTTTCACCCGAGTCCGTCATCATCCTAACATCCCCCTGCAGTTATGTCTATAGTGTGTACGAAATTGAACAAGATTCCTGATGGATTCATGCCCGTAGCTAAAAAGGATGGTTACGTTGAAGATTTAAATAACATAACCAACTTAAAGTTGAGGGAAGTTAAAGAACGTGAAGAGACTCGTAGGCAGTAAGTAAAAAAATTTTAAATTCTAGGAATCTCATATGTAAATTCCGAACAAATCTTGCAGAAGACAAAGAAATTGAAAAAGTTACCGGATAAAGGAAAACGTATCCAAACTTTTTATGATAAGGTGATCCCCAGCTGTAAGAGTGAAATCATCAAAATAATTGCAAGAAATTCTATATTTATTAAAAATGTAATAAAATAGATTAAAAAGCATCAATAGCATATTTTAAAAAGCCGGATTATTCTAGAGCTATATTCTTATATTCTTTTAAAAGTTTTTCACTTAAAAAATATAAAAAATATTTTAGTAAATACATGGTTAGTTAAGCATAAATACATGTACATATATAGAGAGAATACCACAGAGAAAAAACACAATAGATATCAAATTAACTTTAAGGGTTTGCAAATTTTCTAAAAAAAAATTAAAATAAAGGACTATGTGTGAACACTTTTCTTTTTCCTGCTTTGCAAATTACTTCTTTTTGGAATTGGGGCTGGTTGATTGAAAAACAGAAGAGGCCGACATTAAATTTTCGATATATTGGCCTAAAACTTGATTTTCGGAACGTAATTTTAAATTTTCCTCTTTGACGGAATCAACACGTTGGGATAAATCATCTAAAGTATTCTGTAATTCCAACACTTGCGATATTAGCCGTGCTTTTTCCTCTTTCTCATCGGGGCTAATATCGCCTTCTAGCGAATTATGTGAAGAGTCTGGAGTAGAACTGCGATTGGTAAAGGAGGATCTTAGCGAATCCATAGACTGGCCGTTGGGCATGTTACCTGCACGTGGATCGTCGTCGCTAATTATAACTGATAAAAGAAAAAAAGTTCATTTCTGTGAAATATGTTCGTGTTCTTGTAAATAATACTAAACCTACCTTGTGGATCGTCATCCGCAAATATAGGTTCTTGTTCTTGCAATTTATCGATTAATGACATTGCTTTTCTTCTGCCCTCCCAAGAATTCTTCTCTAATTATCAAATTGCTTATCAAACTAACAGTTGCTTTTATTATTAAAATAAACTATTTAAAAATTATTGATTTTTTTTCGGAATTTTCTTTTAATATTTTTGCAATTCTCTCAAGCCAGAGTTTTTATTGTTATATTGCAAGAACACATTCACAAGGCAGATTTATTTTGCATTAAAACTCCTTTTTTTTGTCTACTACTATTATGAATGTCTAATGTGATAAATGAAACAGCTGATCGACTTAAATAAAAAATATCAAAGTTTTGCTAGCATTCCATAATATTTTTTGTGTTTTTTTTTGTCAAAATAGAAATAATTTTAAAAACTTTTGGGGAACAACTATGACACTCGTTTTAAAAGTTAAATGCCGAGCTTGTAACCGAATGTGCGGTGACTACAAACATCTATTGGACGAAACGGTTATAGACAGCGAGAGCACGACATTAGCGGCTTTGCTTACTTATTGTACGACAGTCGAGTTTTTTCAAGAAAATTGCAATGCCTTTCCTTTGCCCGAACATATATGCAATAGTTGTGTAGAGCACTTACTGCAGTCATATTTATTTAAAGAAATGGTTTTGCAAACAAATCATGACCTGCATGAATATTTAAAGCAACAGCGGCATGAATTGGAACAGGAAAGAAAATTGGAAGGGATGATAGAGCCGGATCAAGATATCGATGTGGATGGCGTAGATGATGATGAGAGTAAAGTAGCGGAGCAAAGAGGTAATAATACTGAATATATTAATGAAACCGATGGTAAAGTAGAGAAGGAGGAGCAGGAAGAACCATCTGACGAAGTAATAGTAAAAGAAGACCAGACGGAAGATAAGCTCGACGAAAAAGAACTCGAATATGAAATGGAAGAATGGTTAGAACCTATAAAGGAAGAAGAAGAAGTAGAATATATTCTTACCGATACCTATGATGATATGATCACGGATGAAGTCGAATATGAAGAATTTTCCACGGAAGATGACAGGGAATTCGACAAACGTTTGCCTTCAAACAAAGAAAATCAAGGAGAAGAGAGTTGCACCGCGGCCAAAGCAGAGATTGAAGCAGAAAACACCGAAGAGGAAAAAGAAGAATGGGAGTTTGTTGAAACGGAAGAAAAACCAAAGACCACATTAAAAAAGTCACATGTGAAACGCAGAAGCTTAAAGGTGGGAAATTTTGGTATTTGTTGATATAATATGTTATAAACATAAATTTGTGTTTTTTTTGGTTTTTTTTTTTTTTCCCCCAAAAGGATGGAAATATAACACAGGAGGACCTTACTTGTAAACACTGTGGTAAACAGTTCGATAAATTGTGTCGATTGCGTGAGCATACTTATATGCACACCGGCGAAAAACCGCACGTTTGTGCTGTATGCGGTAAACGTTCACGCACGAAAACTCACCATAACGTGCACATGCAAACGCACAGTGAGACAAGACGTTACAAATGCCAAATCTGTACACGTATGTACCGTACATCTAATAGCCTCAAGGTGCATATACGTAAGCATAGCGACATACGACCGTATAACTGTCCGCTATGTGAGAAAAGCTTTCACACTGGCGAACAGCGAAAATTGCATGTAATGCTTCATACAGGCGAACGACCCTTTAGCTGCACAAAATGTGGTAAAGCGTATCGTGAAAACTACTCGCTACGTCTGCATATGCAGACCCATGAAGACAAAAAGCCTTATCAATGCGAAGTGTGTGGCAAAGGTCTAACGCAAATGTCCGGATATAAACGACATATGCTTTTACACACCGGTGAATATCCTCACAAGTGTGATGTGTGCGGTCGAGCATTTCGCATTTCCAGTAATTTGGTGGCGCATAAACGTTTGCATTTGGATGTTCTGCCATTTCAGTGTAAGGATTGCAATAAAGGCTTCACTACAAGTTCCAGGCTTAAACGTCATATGATTCGGCATGAATGTGGAGATGAACAAGAAGGTGCCGAGTGCACTTTTAAACCGCGAAAGCAAAAAATTCAATCGATTTTAGTGGATGCGAAAATGGCTAGATCAAAAGTGGTAGAGATAATTTAGAATTTTCTATCGTTTCCGTTCTTTTTTTTTCCCCCCGATAATATATTATTATTATATTATGTTTGCTTTTGCTTTTATGTTCAAGTTAGCGTATCATCTGGCTTAGTTCTCCGCGAATTAAAAGAAAATAAGCATTGTGTAAAAATATTAATATAAAAAGGATGGCGGATGATTTTAAAGAATGAAATTTATTATTATTATTATTATTATTATAATTTTTTTAGACTAATAAAATAAATTCTTAAAGTAAATGGAAAGCTTTCAGCGCTAGAATAGGCCATCATCTTTATCCGGTGACTACAATAGTTCTTGAAAGAAAGAAGGAGAATAAATAAGGTTCACGTATTGGATAAGCTTTTGTATAATAGCTTTATTGGATACATATTTGATAAGCTTTCAATTTAGCTTTTCTAAAATAAACTTACAATCGCTTTTAATTTTTGAAAGAAAGAAGAAGAATAAATAAGGTTCATTTATTGGATAAGTTTCAAATTTAGCTTTTATTCAATAATTTTATTTTCGGCTTATATATGGGGTATGCATTGAGTTAAGCTTGCGATAGAACAAACAAAAACAAATCCATTTCGTGTGATGGATGATGATAAATTTTAGATTAAGCTTTTGAGAATCGTTGTGCAAAAGCACACGGAAATTGAGAATCGTTGTGAAAAACATTTGAACACCGAATAGATTCAAGAGCCTTTTTTTGAGTAAACAAATAATATTACAAGAAATGTTCTTATTTCTACGAAAGGTGTATGAGCGCTACAAAATTAAGTAAGTGAACTGAGTTTGGACTGAGGTGAAATTGATTTTGTTGTTGCAATTATTCCTTAAATGGTCGCGATTGGTTGAATTTTTGATAAGATAAGTAAATAAGCTTCCATTTGGTGTCACGTTCAAATAACTTTTGCAGAATCTCAAATAGAATATATTTCGAATGGCTTTAAATATCACGATATGTTATGTAATTTTAAAATTTTACTTCATGTAGTTTTGCTGATATTTAGCTCGCATGAGATCGATATGAGTTTTGGAAGAAATTTTGAAAAAACAAAACTTTTCTTAATATTCAAGATATAAACGTAATCGAAGGAGCCCGTTTTCTTAATGACGATTATGTCATGAAAATTAAGTTTTCCTTTTTTCCATTTGAATTTTTCTCGTGTAATTGTACGCAAGTACCTATTGTTTTGTGGGTTTTTTTGTTAATCTCGCCGTCACATTGTTTTGAGAAATTTCGAAAGTATTTGTAATATTATGCTGTACTTAATACAACGCGGTAAAGTACGTTCCCAAGTCGTAAATGTCCCCGAAGGTCTACCCGAAATATTAACTGATATAACGCGGGAAGTGCTTCGTTGCCAACCGACGCCCGAATGCATGTGTCAATTCATTATCGATTATTTACATTCGGTTTTATTGACCAGGGAAAAGGCACGAGGCAAGTTGATTTTATCTAATGACGATTATTCGTCCTTTTGACACGATCTCCATTTGCAGTCGCGAAAAGCATTATTGATCGTGCTTTAATCAAGGTGGATGAAATCATAGGCGATTTATGCATTTGTGATATACCCAAGGAGAAATCAGAGCAAATGAGTTTAGCTATGGAGGAGTGCTTTAAGCGTTTCCTCACCAAGCGCCGCTGTGAGAAGGATAGGCAAAGCGAAGTTTTGAAATTTAAAGACTTGGACGTATTAGATGAGTTAATACGAAAATGTAAATTTAACGAGGTCGAGTTGGAAAAGTCGCGACAGGCCATCAAAGAAGCCTGCACCAAGTTTATGGACTTTTATTTGCTCGCGAATGCGGTAAGATTACGATTTTCTTGAAAAGCTTGTAAGCGACAGCTTGGGTTTCCTACGCAGTGGAACCTATATTTAGTGATTTGAAATTGTCCTCTTTGACCCTTTGAGCACAGGAACCCCTTATAGTTTTATACAGTTTGATGGCACAAATCGTTGCTTAGGCTTCGCTTTGTTCGCGATAATGTTGGTGTTGGTATGTATTTGTGTGTAGTTATGCCTGTTTATGTCAGCTGAAAAGACGTTTTTGAATGAATCCGTCTGTATGTCGCATTGCTCTTAAGCGTGCGTATCTTTTTTTTTGTACTTGTATTGCATTTCTTGTGAAATCTTGTGAAAGTGATTTCGATAATCAGATAAGGAAACCTTTGTCAGTCCGTCATGTCATATGTTTGATTTAGGTAAGTGCAAAATTTTCCTTTGACTTTTCCCCAATCTTTTGCACACTTATAGGATGAAGATGCTACCGAGGCGTTATATCAGCATTTCCGCGCTCGTGAGTTGCAGCGACAAGTTGAAAAACAACAAAAGGAAGCGGCCATCAAAATACAGGTACTAATGGGAATACTTCAACTACTGAAGGCATTCATTTATTAAAAATTATTTGACGCACGAAAATGTCAATTCATCATCCATAGGCGTATTATCGGGGTTATGTGGTTAGAAAGTCCATAGATCTGGGCAGGACCTCCTTACCATCGGTACGCCTGAGATTAAATAATCAGAGGGGAACAAGTTTTGTATTTCATTAACCAATTTCAGCCTCCAAGTTTTAACATTCATACGCCCGATGACCAAATTATCATCAAAGAAGAGTTGGCAGCACGAAAAATACAAAAATTCTTTAGAGATCTTTTCTCAAGAACTTATGAAAAACTGACGGTAAGAGGGAGGAGAGGAAGAAGGAGAACTTGAAATTCCTCTATTCTTTAACTTTTGCTTTTGTTTTTTCTTTTTCGGATAACATCAGAAACCTGATGACATATGCGCAGACATTTCAAACATCTCAATGACGGGTCATTCGATCGCAAAGCCGGTTAGGAGCGATGTGCACGTAACGAGGTTCAAGGGTTCCGATATTTTTGACGTTCAAAGCGCAAATGTTTGTTAATCGGCAGAAAATTTCAATATCTTTGTCGAGTTCATGATTATCCGATTTTTATGCAGGAAGAAGAACAATCCACACAGACAGAGAATATCGCCGTACCGGAAGAGCGCAAGGAACTTAAAGTTGACTTCGCTAACATAAGAGATAGCTTGGACGAGCGAGAGTTGTCGCAGACGCAGGTGAAGCCCATAACACCAACTGAGGTTACTGCAATGGATGAAGAATCGGCCCATGAAAAGGAGATAGAAGAATAAATCTTGAACTATTGTCTTAGAGCGTTTTTTTTTCGAATCGGTTTTTTTTCAACTTTTAGATACAAATTTTTTTTTTTAATTTAAATTAACCAAAGCCGTGTACAAGGCCCCTAAATCGCTGAATGAATTGTCAAAACTCACATAATAATAAAATGTTTTCATAAAAATTTATTTTTTAAAAGATTTGATTTTTTTCTCGAAAGCCGAAGACTGAAAGGAAACTGATTTACTTACATTCCGGTCGTCCAACTTATCTACCAAAGACTAGATCGTATGTTTGATTTTTTCCCACCGCCTTTTTGTCATAGCCATCTTTCCCGGATCTCTTGATCTTGTTCTCCTTATAAAATTCATGGAAACATGAATAGACCGCGCGCTGTACAGAGCAGAAAAGCTCTGGACGTTTCTTATTCGTGTAGCACGGCGTCTGTCAGCAAGAGGAAAGGAAAGAGAAAGAAATAGGTAGATGGTGGCCACAGCCTGGTGGGTAGGTGCCCATTCCACAATATTATGCCTTTACCGACTGAGCACTTACTATAGCTGCGACCGAAGGAAACTCTACCGCACTTAAGAACAGTGACTGGGTAGTCGCGATTCGCCTGCTCAAGCGCATATAACTGCTTGTCGCGCGAAAATAAATTGAAAGGCAATTTCCTGGTCAACGCGTGCAGTGCGTGCAGATCCTTAAAAGAAGAAGAATAAAGACACAATTGATCCAAGACTCTTACCGGAATTAGTAGCGAGATGTCGACATATTTTCACTAAGCCTGGAATATTTACTCGGTTCTTTCACATGCTATTGGACCTTTTCCTGCTAGTAAGCTAAGTCGGTCTCAGGCCTTTTTTCACTTTTCTAAGGTTCATAACTAAAGAGAAGGGTTTTCAGATAAGTTTTACCCGTCGATTCATATTATTTGTCCATTTCCGCATCTTGCGGATTTACCAACGACCAGTCATGTGGAGGACGTCCCTTATATTGGAAAGGGAAAGAGATAGGGAGGTTTTACGCCAAAGTAAACACTTTTTCACACTCTAGACTTGAACCTGCGAGCACTTTGATCAAACATTATTAAACATTTCAAGAATAAGCAGAATTTCGCATCAAAATCATATTAAAGCTGATTAAACATCGCGGTAAACGTTTGGGGTAAACAAATTAAAACATAGCAACCACAAAAAGGGAATTGGATCGAGTGTAAGCTAAAAGTGAAGAAAATTTGCATAATATGAAGTTTCTGATACCATGGCAAGCGTAACGTGCTATGTAATGGTGGCTGCGATTCTTACCTACCTCGGCTACCCTTGAGGCCTTGCAGCTGAATAAGAAGCCTTTGAATTTGATGGCTGGAACACTATGCTATTTATTAAGGCTCGTTTATTGCAGAATTGTGGTGTCAACCAACGTTTATACTTTGACATGGGGGTCTTGTGCTTGGCAACAAAAGACAGAAAGTGCCTTTGAATTTCAAAATTTCTTTCTTCACTTTATATGCAACAGTTTAACTGTAGCTGGCATAGCTTTATTTATTTCAATCAGGGCTTTCAAAGTAGCCGGTTTCAATTTAAGCGAATTTTTTTTTTAATTATATAACCAATCACTCAGGAAATGTCCCCTATCCGGAAAGAGTGGGGCATGCTAGTGGTGACGTTATTGTTTCGCCGACTGAGCACTCGCTATAATCACGAAAATTGAACCGGTCAACACAGGCTTGGTAGTTGCGATTCGTATCTACTCGGCCACATATATATATATATATATATATATATATATGTATATGTATATATATGTACATAGCAATGTGGCAAAATGGTTCCCCAATGCTGAAAGAATTGCGCTGAGTTTCGAGTGAAAGGCGACAGGGCTGCTTGGAGTTTAAAAAATTCTTTAATTAATGCGATGGATGGACTCTTACAGTTACTTACAGTTATTTTTTATGGACTTTTAACTCTTATGCAAGATCATTATTATTATTGTTATGATTAGTTTCGGCAGAGTAATAAAGTCCACGATTCAACTTTTAAGAGCTCTAGTATCTAAGGCTATCGGCTTTATTGAATACTCCAGCGCGAGAGTGAAACCCACAGTCGAGATCCTTTGCCTAGTCGCCCACTCAGGCAGATGGGTAAGAACGTTGTTCAAACATTAGTATAGATTTTGATTACGAAAAGGTCAACATTTTATCGAACAACATTTTTCTCAATCTGAAAAGACTTCGATTCCGATCAAAGACTTTCCTCTGTACATATATACATCTATGACCGAGCTAGGCGTGAATTTTACTAGGATTCAGTTGAAGAAATTCCAACTTTTCTTCTCTACATCATGTCACATCTGTTATTGACTTGCTGAATTCTCAAACAAGAAGAAGAAGAAAATTATCTGTAATAATTATTAGGAAAGTTGTTTATTTTCAAGATCAGTCATAGAAATTTTGTACGGATTTTTCTTAATTTTTTTTTTGTTGGGCTTTTCATTATTTTGAGAAATTTCGAAATTATGCTGCATTTAGTGCAAAGCGGTAAAAGTCGCTCCGTAGCGATAAGTGCCCCGGAAGGTTTGCCCGAACTTCTTTCCGATATAACACAAGAAGTCATACGCTGTCAGCCGTCCACCGAATGTATGTGTGAATTTATAATCGATTATTTACGCTCGGTCATTGCAGCCCGTGGAAAGTTGCGAGGTAAGTTCGCTTTTCTTTCGCTGAAAAAGTGAGCTGAGCTTCGTTTCCCCCAAAACTTCTATTGGTAGCCGCGAATATGATTATTGATCGCGCCTTGAGGAAGGTCGATGAAATCATGGCTGACTTGTGCATTTGCGATATAGCTAAAGAAAAGTCCGAGCAGATGAGTGCAGTTATGGAGAAGTGCTTTAAACGTTTCTTAGCTAAGCGCCGTTGCGAGAAGGATAAGCAGGATGAAATATTAAAATTCGTAGAACTGGATCTACTGGACGAATTGATACAAAAGTGTAAATTTAGTGACCTTGAATTGAAAAAGACGCGAACATTTATTGAAGCAGCCTACGCTAGATTTGTGGACATGTATCTGAAGGCGCAGAAGGTAAGCAAGAGTTTCGCCTTTAACTTTTATTTAGTGGAACTCCATTTGATACGTTATTATAGTAAAAGTGTTTGCATCCGCTCTCTAAAGTGCTTGTAACTATTTGCAGTTTTCAAATCGACTTCGGACTCTGTATAAAATGTTCAGCGGATGATTTTTAATCTCTTCGTAGCATTGAAAGCGTACTTAGGTAGAATTATTCTATGATTTTATAGCTTGGACCGCGTCACTGTTTTCCGAACGATCGAATCTACTCAGCAATTAATTGTGGATGCATGGGAACGCCTGCATAACTGAATGTTTTAGTTATTTTCTGACTTAAATACTTACGTACTTAACCTATAATTTCTTGTCCTGAGCCTTCAATTCTAAAGGCTTGCAAGAAAAGAAGCTTTAAGTGTACCTCTACTTACTGCTTACCAACTAATGCCTGGGATATCAGATTACTTTGGTCTACGTACGTGAATATTTTAATAAATTTAGAAAAAAAAAGGAAGATTGCAAAGCCCAGGTAGCGGTGCTAAATGTGACCAGGCGGTCTTAAAATGCATATCTGCAGTCGACAGAGTGCATTAGCGTAGAGATAATCGCTAGTATTTCCTGTGGATTTGTAAAATAGCTCTCTCTCTCTATCTCTCTCTCTTTCTCTCTCTCTCTTTTTTCCCTCTCTCTTTTTCTTTCTCTCTCTCTCTCTCTCTCTATCTCTCTCTCGCTCTCTCTCTCTTTCGCTCTCTCTCTCTCTTTCGCTCTCTTTCGCTCTCTGTCTCTCTTTCGATCTTTCGTCCCATCACTCTTTCTGTCGCTCTCTCTCCCTTGATCTCTCGCGCAATTCACTTACGTTCTCATTTTTTTCCCTTTTTAATTGCTATCAGCACGTAGACCCTACCGAAACTTTGTACCAATACCTTGAGGAACGCGAATTGCAACGTTTCAAAGTACGACACTTAACTGAGGCGGCTATCAAAATACAGGTTTTTGTTTCCTTCTACAGCTACACGTATTGATTAATGAATAACTTCAACGGGCTATCTGCAGGCACTCTTTCGCGGTTATATGGCCAGAAAGACTTTATATGAATTAAAACAAACGCAACTGTGGTGGTATGTGTAATGTTCACGCGTATCAAAGAAGGAGTTTTTTCTTTTATTAAATAATTCCAGCGACCAGATCTTGAGGTACTTTGTTCGGATGAGCAAATCGAAATATTCGGTGATATGGAAGAACGCAAAATTCAACGAACTTATTTTGTCGATGTGAGTTAAAGGGAAATGTGAAAATGTTTTCTTCTTCTTTTTCTTTTTACTTTCCGCTTTTTGTTTTTACTTAGGATGAATGTGAGTGCAGCTCGAACGTGTCAATGACAGCGCGTTCGCCCGAGCAGTTCAAGGCACAAGCTTCGCAGAAACAAAGGCGTAGCACATGGACATACCTAGGTTCCATAGAGGTAAGTGATTTTAACTTGAAAAAGTTTTTCTTGAATTTTTTGAATTTTCGCTCCAGAAGGAAGAGCGCTTTGTACAGCGGATATACAAAGTACCCTTTGAAACTATGATGGATAGTTTAGGAAAATCGGAAGACCAAGAAGACTTTGAAAGTCATGACATATACAACGCTGCTGTAGAAGACGATTTTCTACTTGTGACCTAAATTAATAAATAAAGCATAAAAACCCGCATAAATTCTAAAAAAAAAAATTAAATGTATTTATTTTATTTTCTATTAGGTTTGAGTGGAAGTTCGACCGTTTTGTTTCCTTTTTCTTTTTCATTTTTTTTTTCAATTTAGTATTTATTTCAATGCACTTTCCTCAGGATGAAGTCGTTCAAATGAAAATCGATTATGAAGTGATGAAGCTTGCAGCGAAGCATCGAAGCTTGTTAGTCTCTTCACATTTTTAATGCTGTTGAGTAGTTTCGGAGAAGACCAGGCTAATGAAATCGTATCATATTTGGCCTATTACTAGTGCTTTGGGCCATGCTTTGCGTTCGCGATATATGCACTCTAGTAACGAACTGGAAAGTAGGAAAGAAGAAAAAGAACCACAGCAGTATTTTCAATCAACCCGATGAGCTAAAGCGTTTTAGAATGGTTCTATATAAAAAGCTGCAGTTGATAAGCGCTGCTTAAAAGTTAGATATACAAAGAGTAGAACAGAGCATAAAAATGGCTTTAATTTTAAACGTTGCGTTTGCACTTTGCCTCAAGTCTACGTTCGGTGGCGTTGTTTGTAAGTCGCTAAGAGGGACGGAAGGACGGAAGGACGGAAGGACGATAGGAATATTATTTAATGTGTGTTTGATTGAAATTGATTTTCTTTTAGTGCAACGTTCAAATTCAACCAATCGCATCGTGGGCGGTGTTAGTGTGCCCACCGGCCGATATGTGCCTTATCAGGTTTCTTTACAATACTTTACTAGAAAACAAGAATATCAACATTTCTGTGGAGGTTCAATTTTATCGGCAGATCGTATACTAACCGCTGCTCATTGCTGTCAAGGCCTGAGTCCGCAACGTATGTCTGTTCTGGCAGGCGTTAGAGACTTAAACAATTCCAAGAACGGTACACGTTCCCAAGTAATAAACTACGAAATTCATCCCAATTATGAGGAGTTAAGAACCAGTGACATTGCCTTAATAACTATTCATCCACCTTTCGAGCTAAACGGCGCTACCATAGCAGCTATAAAGATATATAATGAAGGCTTTGTGCCGGGTGACGTCAAAGTTACTTTAACAGGCTGGGGCTTACGTTTGCCGGTACAATTTCCTTTCCTACCGGACAGTGTTAACTATCCTAGCGTACTGCAGACGATGACCTATAACACTATCACTAATCGTGAGTGCAGATATAAGGGAATTACCGATCTCACGGACACTGAAATATGCGCTGAAGGTATTCCTTTTAAAGGCGCTTGCTTGGTATGTGAAAAAATTGCTTTGTGGCAGAAAAATTTTTAGAAAATTTTCTCGAATTTTTGAACCAGGGCGACTCCGGAGGACCTTTAGTTATGTCGACGAGAAACGGCACACAACAGGTTGGCATTGTCTCTTACGGTCTGTTCATATGCGGCGTTTTTGATGTACCCGATGTTTATACCAGAGTTTCCGAATTTAATCTTTGGCTAAGAGAGCGGATATCGTTAAATAGTATAAAAAAATTATAAATAAAATGAGTATGAAATACCTAAACAATTGTTTTACTAAAACAAATTCGCGTCACTCCAGCATTAACCTCCACATCTACTTCATGTTCAATGGTTTCCACTCTGTAACGACATTCGTACGGAAGAAAAGAAGAAGGGAAAGAAAAGCGAAACATTAGAAATGTCAAATATCGTAAGCGATTAAGATCGAAGTACGGCAGATCCACTGTACCCGTCGATCTTTTCAATGGAAAGGAAAGAAAGCCATTTCGTGTCCATCTCCATTCTCCTTCAAGTACAATTAAACCTTTGTTTTTGTCTTCACGCCGGTGAACATGGAGCCGCATGCCACAAGTGTTGGCTTTTGAAATTAAAGTGACTTCACCTCTGATGGTTTTGGCAAATTTCTACCGGATTGAATTACTGAGAGAATCATAGCCTTCTCGCTTTCTATAATGATTATAAAACATAATTCTTTTCTCCCAATCTGACCCGATGAGTAAGTCCAAGTGGGGCATTTGTCGTGCGGCGATATTCGGTGCATAAATAGTATGTGCCGCAGCAGAATATGTTTGTGAGTGTAATTGCGGACCCATGTGTTTCGGTTTAAATCATATTTCGATAATTTAGGCATCGATTAAGATCTGCACATTAAGGTTAAGGGTGCGAAAGGGGGATATGCAATATTATTGATTTGTATACTAATCTCAGATAGACGGGAGCTATGGTGATCGTTCGTATACAACTAACATAAGTTCTCGCTATCTGGCTTTGCTACCCACATATGGGTTTTATGTGGATCGTGAAAGGGCGCCAGCAGAAGGATTAACTAACAATGATCATGGGACGTCTTGTGCGAATGATTTGAATACAATTGGAGCCCTGGGAAAAAGTTCATGCAGCGAAACAAAACTTTTAAAAATTGTAGCAGCTACCGCGGATGGTCGACATGTTGATAAGGAACAGTCAGTCACCTCTACAAATCTTCGAAATGTCGAGTTACCAAATTTAGAATTGTGGACCTACAATAAAATAAATATGTCTTACTTGTCTACGAGTGTCTACGACTCTCTACAATTCGAAAAGACGTAATCGGTTTCCATAAGCGAGAGAGAGAGAGAGAGAGAGAGAAAGAGAGAGAGAGAGAGAGAGAGAGAGAGAGAGAGAGGGAGGGAGAGAGAGAGGGTGAGAGAGAGGGAGAGGGGAGATTAATAATTTGATGTAAAGATTTTCCGGAACAGCTCACATTGTCTCGATAATAAGCTAATCTATACCAATAGCAATGAAGACTTCCAAGCTGAGCCTGGATCTGCTTCGGAAACGATGGTTCATTCATATTGAAATTAAGCACAATATTCATTTAAAATATTTATTTTCTATTCTTTAGGTGTTAAAGGATCTTTAAGCTGAATGCTGGGCAATCCAATCATGAAACTTGGAAACACGTGTATAAACGTCGGGATTACTGGAGGCGCACAAAGCTGTGCCGTAAGAAACAATGCCAACTTGTTTAATTTGTCCGCCGTCTTGCATGACTAATGGACCACCGGAGTCACCCTGATTGAGAAGACAGACAGGCATAAGTGCTTATATTATTTTCTATTTACGGTAAAATTTTTATCTCACGACTTACGTTGCAAGCGCCCTTTCCAAATCTTTCGACAGCGCAGACTTCTGTGTCCGAGACGCCCCGCATGCGTTCCTTGCACTCCTCATTTGTTATCGTAGTATAAGGGAGTCTTTGCAAAACCGTAGGAAAACGAGCCAACGGAAAGGATCCAAAATGATGCACTGAACCCCAACCTGTGAGTGACACCTCCCGATTACCACCGACTATTGATGAATCGTTAAAAAACAATCTTTCACTGCGCTGATCGTCTAGGTTGAGAGGCGGTTCAATGAACACCATTGCAATGTCGCTACTAACAAATTGTTCATAATTCTCATGCACAACATATTCTTTCACTTGAGAACGTTGCCCGGTTTTATCTCTTAGATCACGTATGCCCGTGACAACCGTTAAACGTTCCGGATTCTGTTCGTAAACGCAATGAGCTGCTGTTAAAACGCGTGTAGGCGATACAATCGAACCGCCACAAAAGTGACGATATTGACTGCGTGTGAAGTACTGCATCGAAACTTGATAGGGTACGTATTCGTCACTCGGCACATTAGAGCCGCCCACAACACGCTCTTCACCGTCTAGCTGGTCCAAAGCGTCGAAATAACTTTCCACTAAAAGGCAGAAAGCACTGAATGAATCTAAGAACTTTTTAAATACATGAAGACCGATGATCTACTTACAGTCCAAACGTGTGCCTTTGGGCTCGGCTTTAGTCCGGGTCGAGCACACGGAATATAGTAGGAGTAGGAGTAAGCGTGTCACGAACATTCTCTAAGCCCTAAATAAATTGAAATTGAAATTAAGTTTCACCTTTCGAAGTGCCCGAGTTTTATAGCTTTCCAAGACAGAGAGATAGTGTTCGATGAAAACTTAATTTGTATGCAATCTAACGATGACACACATAAGTGTCAGCTTAATTAGGTAATGCATTAAATGCAATTCGTTTAATTGGTTGTTCAAGTTTGAAGAAGTAGATAAGAACACCTTAGGTGGTATTGAAATCATCTAAAGCGACTCGAAGTGATAAAAATAATCACAAAAAGCCTTAACCCTGATGTCGATTGTCGATCGTAAGCACGAGACAATTAAATGCACAGCGCTACTGTTCTATCCACTCGGCTTGCAGGTCATACTTAAATTCAAATTGTTTAACGAGCCGCAGTCTCAGCACAACAACAAAAAGGAACACAACACAAGACAACAGACATTGGCTACTGTAAGCATAAAACCGCATGGCCGAAAAATAAATAAATCACTCAACGTAAATGCACCGGCGAACGTAAAGTGAATATCACAACAACCTGACATTTTATGCTTTTTTATGGTTTAGTTCAAGCAAAATTGTTTGATAACCGTCAGCGATCATATGAAGTCGTTTTATTTATTGTTTCAACAGGCCACACGCATATGCTTTTGTTGTTCATTAGCAAAAGGCTTTGCCTTAATCTTTTCCACTTTTCGAATGAGAATAAATGTTGAAATAGTCTTCAGCCCCGGGAACACTTATTCTTAGTTCGTACCTTAGTAGTATTTTTTTTATTTTTTTGTTTTTTTTTTTGGGTTAACTGGAAGAGCGACAGGGTAAAGAAGATCGTCACTTAGATATTTATGAGCTGATAGCAAAATTTGTTTGAACTGCTGTGAGGCGGCAAAACATTTAAAGTAAACCATAAAACTCTGTTGGCAGTCAAGTTTGGAAGGATTTTCTGCACTTTGTTGATGTGTTGATCAAAATGATTAAAATGTATTTTATTACCAAAAACGAACCTCAAGCACAACCCATCCCAGGAATATGACAAACACTAGTCATCCTCTGGTGTCTTGTGTATTGTGTCTGTGGGCCAGTGATTTTTTTTTTTTTTTTTTTTTTTTTTTCTCTATATCGCTGATATCACAATCAGTATATTTTTCGTTTTTCGTTTTTTTTTTATTTTTAGTTTCTTGCCTTATAAGCTGCTTGCCAGCACAGGCAAGGAGGTACGCGTATATTGAGAAGAGTGTTGTTTGTTTTTATTTCCTTTTGCAATTCTCCTTTCTTTTGTATTGTTGTTCGTTTCGTTTTGTTTTAGAAACAGCATGAAAATTTCACAGTAATAAAGTTATCGGTTCTCCTTTTGGAATTCTTTGAATTGAGTTCTTCTTGAAGAGTGCATACCACCAGTGCATAAGGAGGTGCGATGGATTTTGCTTAACGTTTTTTTTTTTTTTTTTTGTTCTCCATTACTTACTTCATTAGACGATGATAAAGAGTATTTCCGAATGACTTGAAAACAAATAAGCAAATTATGCCTGACTTAGTTCGAATCTTGTTTACCCTTTACGCGATCGCATTGGTAATCACAAAATTGATTTATTAATACATTTCATTTATCGCATAAGTACATAAGTATATAGGTAGCGGAAGCATGCAGGATTTTAAACACAACATATAAATATATATATGCATGAGTAAATAAATATGTAAGTGTGTAGGGGTTAAGTAGCTAAGTGTAGCAGTATATAAGTGCATAAGTACTTAAGCATATAAAAGCATTAGTATGTAAGTGAACAATGCATATATGACATCCATTATTATATTATTCTTTATCTAAATCTTTTTGTATCAATCCATCTTAATATCTTAGTTTAAATAAACGAATAAAAAAGTTTCGTATAACATAGTTTTGGTGTGAAAAGAGGAACCTCGTCACATAAGTGCTTAGGTAAATAATTAAGTACCCAAGTATATAAATACATAAGTATATTAATAAATAATTATGTAAATAAGGTAAGGTAACCATATAAATATTCAAATGTAATATTTAATGTGTAAGTACATAATGTAAACGATATGTAAGAATACAAGTACATAATCCTGTAATAATATAGAAATGTGTAAATGTGTGTAAGTGTATAAAAGTGTATAAGTGAGTAGACAAGGGTATAAGTATATAAGATCACAACCGTATACACCTAATTCTCTTTTTACACGATAGATACGTTCCCAAAAAATACGTGTAAAAAAAATTCGTGTAAAAAGAGAATTAGGTGTAAACAATATTAAAAAGTTCTTGTTAAAGTTTACTTAATTTATTTCGTGCTTACACATTTTAATTCATTAAATATTAGGTTGGGGAAAAAGAAATCCAGTATTTCTTCT
>KK502595.1:344703-384834 GCA_000688735.1 Glossina austeni
TTACAGTATCGGAACCATAAACACCATTCACAATTTTATCCGACTGGCTTGCATTTTCGTGTTTGTCAAAGAAAAACTGTAAAATGTACCAAATTTTCCCTTTGTTCACTTCCATTTTTAACACGCTGTAACTCACAACTGAATTCACCAAACAAAAAACGACAAAAGAATTTTTTTACTGCGAAATGTCACCTTTCCAACGAGCATAAATCTGAAATTGTTTGATCGTTACTTTACGAGAAATCTACCAGTGCAGCCATTTACCGAAAAAATAATGGATTTCTTTTTCTCCAACCTAATATTTTATAAAAATTAACTTCTACTTTGGAAAAAGGGAATTATATCTGAAATTCATAAATATTAAAAGAAGTTAAAAAATATTAAAAATCGTGTTAAAACAAAATAATTCGTGTAAAAAAAGAAATTTTTTTTCTTTTGACCCCGTGTTAAATCAAATTCGTGCAAAAAAAAAATCGTGTAAAAAGAGAATTGGGTGTAAATAAATAAGTATTTAACCACAAGTACATAAGTGCAAGTATTACATGTAAAGCAACTACGCAGGTAAATAAGCGTATAAGTACATAATCATATAAATACATAAGTGCCCAAGTATTCAGGAACATAGGTATATAAAAGAGTGAAGAATTTGTAAGTACATATGAGTACATAAGCATATTAGAATATGAACATAATGGGATATAAGTATATAAGTAAAAATATATAAGTTTGTAGGCATGCATGCATGCATGCATGTAATTGCATTGGAATGTAAATAGATAAATAAATGCGAATACGAATGAATACCTAAGTACATATGTATGTGTGTGAAACTTTTGTCTTTCTCTTTCCCCCGCTTCCATCACATGTCCTGCATTAATAAAACAACATAGAATTTGCGAATACATTTAGCCAATCCATCCCAGAACGCCCATTTTTTACCTCATATATATCTTATATAAAAAGGGAGCAGTACACGATTAAGCAACCATTTTTATTGTTGTTGGCCGTACTTCTTCGAAAGTGAGGCGGAATGGAGGAGGAATGATAACCAGGCTCGTTCGGCTTAAATTGCATGATATTCACGTGGATGAAAAGGGGATTCAACAAGGCGGTGCTCATACATCTGGCGAACCAATTCATTTATATTGCCTAACACATGCCCCCCTGCAGACCATTTGCCCACTTTTGTGCTATTCCCTATATATCACTACCCTGAAGGCATGATGACCCAAAAGACAAAAAAAAATTAAAAGAACAATTAGCTCTGTTTTGTATTTCATTCAAATCTTGCGTTCTGAGACACCCTACATTATCATGTTTTGTTACGCTTAACTCCCAATATTGACTATCGTTGATGTTTCAGTGTTCGGAATGAAAAGATCCCTCAAGATAATTCACGAATGGAATCAGAGACTGAACCGAATCTGTGATTTTCCTTGCTATGCGTGCAAATTTCGCTGACGATACTTGGGAAGAGACATTAATTTAGTCTAATGACAAATTATTGAATTACGAAAATCCTTAAACCATACCTTTGAAGTAGACAAGACATCGTGTTTTAAGCGACCTTCTGACAAGGTCTCACTTTGGTTTGATAAAAACAGGAAGCTTGTTGCGTGGTAAGGCCAAGTTCTCAACAATGAATGAGCGAATACGTCTAAAATGGAAAAAGGAGGTGCAACGCTACAGGTAAGGCCTTTTATCAATTTTCTGGGCTGAGACAAATTAAGGGGAATATGAGAAGAGAGTCTGAACAGTGTTTGGCCTGAAAATGTCACTCTTTCCGTAACATTCTAAGGATCTTCTTTACCAATCTTGGCGATCTTTTTCTTAGAGGTTGCATCGTTTGTTGTTGCCACATAACTCCCATAAATTTCCTGAGAGCATTCTTTGTTAATGATACTCACGTCAAGCAAGTACTAGACAACGCGTAGAGTAATCAAGTTTTATAGGTTTGGCAGTCTCCAAGAAGACGTATCAATGTTTTCTAAACTAACAGCCAAACTTTCTATGTCAGAAAGCGTGCCTTTTGTAAGCCAATCAATTTTATTCAGCGTTCAATACAAGCAACATTTGTAAAGACGACCGACCATTCAAACCTCTCTCGGGATTAAAATTTTGGGAATTGGGAGCCGTTTTGCTTAGAGCCCTGACTCAGATAATAATACAAGTTTGGAAATTTGGGAAATGACATCTAAGAAAAAGGTGATTCGCATTTCGTATGGACTGCAGAGTAATCCTGATCCAGAAATATCCCGATATTTTAAAATTGAGAAACGTAGCTCGAGGGCCCATTGAAAACTTTCTTCTGAACGCTTTTCCACTGGAAAAGTCTGATAATCTGGGCGAAAGATCACATCTCAAGTATAAAAAACGCAATCCATTATAGTCCCTCACGATTTTGTCTTTCTTCACTTGCCGTAAAGTAATAGAAAGGTAAGTGAAAATAATGATTGTTGACGGAACAGTAAGCATGCGTTCGTTTTGCTTAGGGAATAATAAGAAATTTCTACAGCTTTTTTCATTCTTACAGCAGATACGATGGGTAAAAGAGTCGGAAAGAGAGAGACAGAGAGAGAGTATATCTTAGAGAAAGAAAAACAAGGAGAATATTGTGCGGGTGTCGAAAGGTTGTCGGCTGCCTACTGTGCCGTATCGCTTTGCTGATGGTATTGGTTGGTTGGTTGGTTGGCTGACTGATAAGCAATCACCTTATGACGGCGTATTCACCTCCGATGACTGATCAAATTTAGGCGATTTGAGTGCGCAAACGTACGCCAACAACAAAAAAATGTTCGCCTTGTAACATTTACTACGAGCCGTGAAACGTTGTTAAGTATTATGAACTCTGTGTAGGGACTGTAGAGACGATCAAAAAGAAAAAAAGAAAAAAAAAAAACGAAAGACAACGAAAAAAAAAATGAGTTGTGATGTTGTTAAATCAAGAAGATATTATAACGGAGGTGTGATGTGTTCACAGAAAACAGGGGGCAAAAGAGTGCAAATAGTTGGGTGGGCCAATTAAACAAAAATGTTACAAAACAATGTTGACATTTCAGCAGGCGCCCATGCACAAAATTCAATTTCCAGCGCGACAGGAAATTGAAGTGCAGACAGTAGACACCAACAACAACAACAACAGCAGCAACAACAACAGCAGCAGCAGCAACAATTACGAAAATGAGTGATGAGGAATGAACTTAAATGAAGCCATTTCACGGTGTTGCTGGCCGCCCAACAGAAGCAGCAGAGGGAATAGCAACAATTAACACCGTAGTGTGGCAAAGATCGAAACCTTTTTTAGTTGCCTGGTAAAACAACAATAACAATAACAATAACGAAGCAGAAGGTGTGCATAATTAATTCGCCAGAGCAGACAAATCAAATTGTTGTCTTTTTCGGTATTGGGCCACACTCGGTAGTCGAGTCGATCTTGTTTTAACTGTTCGCGAAATGAATGAAATAATCAAAGAAAAAAAAAAAAAAACAAAAAAAAGAAGAAGAAAATGATTCATTAATCTTTGTATGTGTACGCGTGTATGCATATAAACATATATATATATATATATATAGATATCAGGCTTAGTCGCCAATACTGCCGCTGCGCACAAGCAACTTTGAAATGTAGACGCATCGAATATTTAACTGATTTGCATCGAACATGCAAACACGCCATAAATAGACGACGGTCGAGCCACAAGGTGTTGATTGTGCCTTTTTGGTGTTCTAGAGCTCAAACAATTCGCCTTGCAGATCCTAACCCATGCTACGGTCTGATGTATATCAGCGTAGCTAGCAGAAGTGTTGGTGTTAATGTTAGCCTTTGCTAGCCGTTGCTCCATTTCCTCTTTATGCTGCGAGTTGCTGGTGTTGTTGCTTTTTGTGGAATTAAAATGAAATGTAGACATGTTGCAGTTGTGCAGCACAACAGTTTAATCGCGAATATTTAAATTATGCACTGATTAAAATTGCTCGATACAAATACATACATACGCACATGCATAGATAGATACTCAGTCGCATAAAAAATAAACCCGCAGACCATATAACAATCAAAGTCGATGTGTCTGTACGATATTGCCGGGCTTGAGTCTTGTTTTTATTTGTTCCCTTAGCTTGTAATTGAATTGAAGTCAATTGTGCTTTTGTTTTGTTTTTGTTTCGTATTTGTTGGCTTTTGTTTGTTTGCTGTTTGCTGTTGCCTTGCGCGTAATGTTTAATGCTTAATGGCCCGCGTAGGTGTCAATACCAAGAAGTTATCGACAATTTAAATGCCACCCAATATGAAAAACATTCAGGCAGACAGACGCTTGTCAGTTAGTTAGTTACTTACTGTTTGTACGCTCAAAGTTGTTGTTCAATTTTGATGGCTTGGCGTTTGCTTACTTCATAGATCTCGGAATTCGCATATGCCTGGCATGTCTCTATAGACACCCGAGGTCTGCTTTCAACGACAACAATGTCGACGAAACGCGGTCACGTGGTTCATATTACGAAGCTTGGACTTTTAATAGAAATAAAGCAAATTGTTGCACCAAAATTAGCACCGTCAGGTTAGTCATATCTTGGTTTTGTCTATGAGTGTATGAGTGTATGAAATGATTTTGAGGCTAACACTGCGAGCCAACGCGCATATCGTATGGCAAGCTTTGTATCGCAAAATACTAATAATACCGTTATTTCAAATTAAGCTTTGTTTACGGTGAAAAGCTCGATATGAGAGTTTAAGACGTCCCGATAAAGTGATCTCGACATGTATTGGAACCTACACGGTATCCCTAACGTCTCTAGCCCTCCTAGTGCATCTAGTGTCTCTATTATTCCTAATGTCTCTAGTATCTCTAGCCAAGTAAGCAAGCGAGGCGAAACCTCATATGTAGCGTAGCCTATAAGAAAACTGGTGTACGCTGCACCAATGTGGGCAGAAAAAGTGCTGAGGAGTAAACATTTCCTACGAACGTCTGAAGTAATTCGAAGGATGTGTACGTTGAGAACTGGAACTTTAAAGCCGTTCAAAGGCAGCGTCAACGACAGCTGTTCTAGCAGGAATGTTAACCCTCGAGCAACTATTGAACGACCAGTTGCGTATATAAGCGGCAGAAATGAAGCATTTGCTGGCAAAGGAAATTACAGCGATGTCTGTAGACTAAAGACCGCCATCCGGCAGAGCACGTTGGGGAGGAATCACGGAGAAATTAATTTCTCCCTAATCGAATTGTTCACTGGTTACTAGACGTCCACTGGAAGGAGGTCGACTTCGCAGTAGCACGGCGGAAAAAGGAAGTTTATCTTATACGTTAAAAACTCAAACTGCTGCTTAGACGTACATGCGTTCCTTAAATAGTTATCTTAATCTGCGCATATAATACAAAAAAAAAAAAAAAATAAAAATAAAAAAAGTAAAATAAATAAATATAACCAATGATTTGCTTCCTTTAAGCTTTGCCATCCTACAAGTTAATCATAATGTTAAACAAACCGCTTTCGTTATATTAACTTTACGTATTAGCTTTGTTCAGCAGTAGTACAGTAGCACACACACACATATATCCTTTGACAAAGCCTGCTTGTTTACTTGCCTTTATATCCTTTGATGTGTTAAGCTCTAAGGATGACAAAACATAAGACAACATGCATCACACACACAAACACACACATCGTGTACATATAGCTTTTGAAATATATATATATATCAACTTTTTTAATTACATGTTTAATGTCAACGCTTGCATACATTAAAGATGTTTAATAGTTGATAGCGCATGAAATGTTAAAATTGAAAAAAAAAAAAATGCTTTTTAAATTAAATTATTTTATATATGAACGATAAAGGAAATGATGATAAGCACGGCTGGCATGTATTGAATAAAAGATAAATGAAATAAGTTTAGCGCATATGTCTGCCTGTGATAAAAACGTTTTGGAAATTTTTCATAAGCCCACCTGTGTGTACTGAATATAGCGTTACATCATCCCGCAGTGATACACCTGCTTGTGCATGCTCTTTGAAAAATCATTTCATGGTTTTTCTCTCTACTCTAGAACGCATATATATGCATATATATATATATATATATATATGTGTAAGTCTATATATATGGGAATATAATCATTAAATAGTTTATGGGGGCTTTCGAAGTATATTTTGTTATGCTTTAAAATTGAATCTAATTGTTAAGCCACGCTGGTGAGTTTTATGGACTGCGGATAATTTGAAAATTTGTAAAAAGCAGTGCAATTGTATAGAGATTCACTCTCTAATACTAACAAATGTAGTTTCGTTTCTCCTTTTTTTCGTTTGCAGAGTTAAAATAAATCATTTCACCTCCACTCCGGCCCGTGACTTCGCATTCGGGCACTTGAATATTTATAATTTTAATGCTAAAAAGCTTGTATCGATTTTTTTTTTTTTGTTCTTTTTTCTTGTTTTTTGGTGCTAAACTAATAAGATTTACGAGGATTTTTCCATGGCAAGCTGAACATGTTTAACTTCATTAACAAATTGTTGTCTTCTCTTAACGCAAGACGAAAAAACAAAAAGTAGTTAATTTGTTTTGCCCAGTAGTACAGATGCCCCGTGCTGTTCGGGCGACATTAAAAACGCTATTACACGATTATAAATTACAAAAGTTGATATAGAAAGCAGCAAAGCAAACTAGACAACGGGGACGATATGGAGACACGCAGTCAAAAAGATTTAAGAAAGAGAGCTAAAAAGTAAAGATCTTGATAAGAGATACGATTCGAGAAACGATTCAAGAAAATTTATTGATATCTTATGCTTGTTGGCTAATTGATGATAACTTTGCGCGATAACTTAGTATTTGCACGTCATACAGAGAGAATTTTTAAATGCCCACTACTTTTACTTCAAAGAAGGCACAACGCCTTATGGCGAACAAATATTGCAAATACTGTACTCTTTTGTCATCCTCCTGCAAATCGAGCATAATCGCTGAAGAAACATTCGAAATGGTCTGTTCACCCTAAAGAACACTTGGCAGGCACTGGGAAGAGTGTAAAAAAATGGCACACCCATCAGAAGGAGTCTCTTAGCCTTATATGGTTCTTTGACACTTCATTTGAATCGGCACAGAAAAGACAAACGTTCCTTCCAGGCTAACAGCTCGTCGTAAAGACTTTTATAATTCACCTTGAAAGGGCAAGATTGTCTTGCATTATCAAGCGTGCTTTGTGCTTTTATTCGACTTGACATTAGCATCTTCTGCAGCAGGCTTATCAAGAACTTTCTTTAGCCGCACAAAAGATGCATTTTTCTTACGGCTTTTTCTCTTACAAGCATAGCCCGTTTCATACTAGGTCCAAATGCACATTAGCGTCTTTCATTGTGCCCTTAGATGGGGTGAAATTTATTTTCGTTTCGAAAGCCGAGAGCTTATCATCTTAGTCTCATAATGGCCGCATTTCTTCGAAATTCCTCCTTCACAATCGCATCGCAAGTCACATCACTGTCTTCTGTAGTTTTCTCACCCAGCGAAATAAAATCGTTTTTTAGAACTAAGCTAAGAACTTCTCCCTGCCGCGAGTTCATAAGAGCGATCTTTACAGTTGCCTTAAGCGGACATATTCACTCTTGTCGCTTTAGTCGTTTACGAGTTGTTGTCGTTTATGGTTGTCGTCAACTCCAAAAAATGTTTACTTCTGCCCCGTTCGTAAATCTTTGGTTGGAAACTTTGGGGATCGTTGTATAGCTTCAATCCCCTCTGAGGATTTTTATTACGTTTCAAGGTTTAACATTTAGACGATTTTCGAAATTATTTTAACTCCTGTGGACTTACATGATGTTTGGGATCCTAACGAACTAAAGCGAGCCCCCCATCCCTTCATGACGATAATTACGTCCATTATGTGCCGTATTTTTAGAAATAGCCATGAAAAAGCAGCTACCACCTGCCAAAGTCGTCGACTAAGTTTCGTTGTGGAAATGTGTTGCCTTAGAACACCTGCGTAGATAAGAAAAAAATGTCATGCAAAAGATCCTTCAGTTTCAAGCACACCATACCCACCATTCGTTGTCCGATGATTACTATGCGCGTTTGTGTTGCCATAAATTGATGAGCTTAAGCGTAGTTTTCTTCGACGACGACGACGACGACGAGCGGGAAAGCGGGCAATCCGGTAAATAGGAGATTTTATCTGCCGCGATATGGAAGGAAATAGTCTCGAGAATTTGATGAGAAAGTTCCCCGGCAGCAAACACCGCTTGGATCGACAGCTCCTGTAAACAAGTTCGATGTGTCAACTTTGCTTTATATTTATCGGCGCATGATGATTGACTCATTAAGTATATCGAATGAATGAGAAAAATTCAATTAGTTACGTTGCTGTCATTCTCGCCTTCAATTGCGTTGACAGTTTTATATAAATTTTCAATATTTCCGTAATGCTCTTCACTTCACAACTTGAAAAGTTACTCACACATAGGCGACGTCTGCTATGTATGTCGGGTTTATCTTTATGTTGTTACCATTAAGCGCGATTTTTCATACGACCAAAGCCCAATCGGCAGTACCTAACGACACGGCGGGCGCGGTGGCCACAGTGCGTTTGCGGTTTGTGGTTTCGATACAAGTGAAAATACCGAATGGTTTCAAGCATTTATGCGTTGGCAGCATTATAGCGGAGAATGTTGTCCTAACGGCGGCCCATTGTTTTGTAAGAGTGAAACCTAACGATCAAGTAAGCGTGGTGGGCGGACGGAATTATTTGAAAATGGGCGAAAGCACGAATGGAAGACGTTACAAAGTGATGAAAGTGATTAAACATGAACACTTTTACCCGCTAATGGGTAACGATGTAGCTCTGCTTAAAGTGAAACCTGCTTTCATATTAAATAGTGACGAGTTTGCAAAAATTGATATCGAAGATTGCTTAGATGTGCCGGAGGATGAGGATGCGCTCTTTATTGGTTGGGGTCAGGTGAATGCGACCACGAAGAAATTTTTGGAATTAATTCCCTTTCATATGATAGCTGCGGGTGAGTGCCTTCGGAAGAATTTCAAACGCATCACTAGCAGTGATTTTTGCGCTCGTGCTTTAAAATTCCGAGGAGCTTGTGACGTAAGTTACGCATTAGTGGCAAATAGAAATTTTCTCTTGAAGGTATTGATGATTCTAGGGCGAGTCCGGTGGTCCTTTAGTTGACCCAACTTTCTCTAAGCAATGGGGTGTTTTGTCGTACGGTAAACAATTATGTTCAACAGGAAGTATTTATGTTTTCACACGTATACCGAGCGTTGCCCCTTGGATTAGAAAAAATTTGAAAAAACTTACCGCCTCTTAGAAAGTTAAGCAGAATAAAGTTGTATCGAATTTCGTACGAATTTTTTGTCTTTTTATTCACTCTTTCGAAAAGGAAACTTTGTAAAATGTTATGTTTTTATTAATATTCTTTTTGTTGTTGTTGTTGTACACTCTAGGAATTTCTATGTAATTGATAAGTTTTATTACCTTACGACCAACACAAATAGCGGAAAATCAATTAAGCGAAAAAATTCTGCATAAACAATGTGGCACCAGATAAAATACTTGACTGTACATACACACATTAATATGCCTTAATAGGCATCTCGGAATCGTGGGTATTTATTAAAATTTGGGGATTTATTCTAATAAATTATAACGCATATCCATCCACACACCTATCTTTTTTTATTCAATATTTTATACTTAGATACGTAGAAACACTATAGGGGGCTTTGGACCGTCATTAAATACCCTACTCTACCATACGGTTATTCACTTAATGAGTTTTCTAAATGAGGCGATATGTGAGAAGAGGTCGAAAAAGTGCTTTATAGCAAACCACGCCGGTATACCAAATTTCGTCAAAATATCCCAAAAATTGCCGCTTGAATCGATCCCGAAAATAGGTGAGTATACCTTGAGCCTCCCCCTATGTTTCATACACCCGCATAAACTTAATACAACCTCGTACCAGAGGTGGTTTAAGGGGCGGAGAACTTTCCGTTGTATGGGTCCCAATAACAACATTTTACTTAACGTGTTTTATACGTTAAAAATTGAGCTTAGCTTCAGTCAGCCTAGAAAGAAGGTAATGTTGTCTATAAGTTTCACGTACAAGATTGAAAATAGTCTCAAAAACGGTTCGAAAAAAGAGAAGAAATTCTTAAGCAGCGCTCTTCTGCTGTTCTACATTTTCTTTTTCCAAGTCTATGCTATGGGTAACATAAACACTTCGTTTGGAAGAGGTAGGTATGCAGTGAAAAAAATTGTTACGTTGGAATTTTCCGCTTTTACACTTTGCATCGGAAGTTGGGCTAAATAAGAAGTGCATGTGGAAAATTTGAACCAATCTACGATTACCTTAAACATCTTTGTTTACCTCATCTGTGCTCGTTCGTAATAGACCGAATAGACAGATGAGAAATACGGTTTACGAATGACGACCACCCGATCAGTCCCTTCCGAGAATCGACCAGAGAGAAAATGACATGACTACCTTATCGCGGAATCATGCATATGCGTTTCTTTAAGACGGAATGATGTGAAGTCATGTCAACACTAGAACCATCGACATCTTGGACATAGTTTTTTGTACCGAAAAGTAAAGGAATTTTGATCCCCTTTTGTGTTTAGGCATAAAAAGTCTGATTGCAAATATTCAAAGGGCTTTTTGTATAAAGGGAAGCCCGGTGAGAAATTGAAAAGGGATCGAAATGACTAGCTTGGTGGCTCTAGCGTTAAATTATGAAAAATTTCAGTCGTTTGATTCCTGCGTGTGTTTATCTCTCGGCCATTCAATCTGCGTAATTTTCGAAAATTTCCGAGGTTTGAAGGCCTTACTAGATGCAGGCATGTTTGCTTACGACTACATATGCATATGTAAATTTGTGTGTGTATAGATGGCCACCTCGTGGCTTTTGGTGCTGAATTTGAAGTATTGCCGCATAGAGTGTGTGTAGAGGTATCGAACGAAACGAACTAGAATGATGGTCGTACATAGAAAATGCTGGACAAATATTTAAGCCGCAGGGTGTTCAATACACAAAATTCGTATAAATGTGTTCACGTATAGACCGTCGTACATACATACAAACATGTTAAACTGACAATGCACACTTTATGTCCAACCATGAATAGACAGACAATTTATCATTTTTACGACGAGATATGCTTTATAAGCTTTAGCTTTAGAGTAAGGCTATGTGATGTCCGGTGTTCAACAGTGGGCAGTAGACACTTTTGAGCACATAACAGAAATTGTTTTGAGATTTTTTTTGCATTTCAATTTTGGTTTTTTGTCTTTAAGTTGTTTCCAATGTTGTTTGATTATTATTTAAAAGCTCAACTGTAAGCTTCCATTTTCAGGTGACAACATGTACACGTTGTTTGGGTAGCAGTTGCAAATTGTCCATACGATGGCCATATTTTCACATAATGTCAAACTGAAGCAATAATAGTTCTTTTAAATTTAGTCCCATACATAGGAGAAGTTTGTTAATGCCATGCAAACACGAGTTTGGCTGAGTTTTCACAATTGATTGAATTATGACTTTCCCTCTAAAACTTATAAAGCAGTTAAAATGTGATTGAAATTGACTTCCAAAGTGAGGCCTTTTTTTTCTTTCTTTACCTTACGGATGGTGAATTTGTCAAAGATTTGCATGATGATGATGATGATGATAACCTGGACAGAAATTTATATTTTCTATTTACTGCGTTCGGATAATTTATTCTTGGAGTTTGAAATTTGAAAAAAAATATTTTCAAAAATATTGTCAAAAGTATCGGAAGATATGCTGATGCGTATGAAGCATTCGATCAGCGAACTCTTACGTAGCAGCAGAAGTAAAAGGAAAGTTTGAAAACTTTTGTATGTAACCCCATAAATTAATTAAAATCAATCAATTCAATTTGTTTGCTTAATAAAAATCTTCTTCTTATTTAAGTGAATTTTATTGGCGACCCAATAACAATCACGTTCATGTGACGTTAGTGACAAAGGCCAGTACAACCAGGCAATAAGTTGCAAGCTGCGAGCTGCGAGCTACGAGCTGCGAGCTGCAAGCTTGAAATGAAATGATTGTTACAAATGAATGAAATGAAGCGAAGAATGCGTAAGAGTTGTATGTATATTTCCTTTCTTTATTTCATCAATTAATATTGATTACTTTCTTTGCCTTTGAGCTCTTTCAGGAGAAGGGCAAAAAACTATTCCTTAATCGTTTTATGTGCATTTAAATAAAACTCAAATCGAAATTTAAATTACGCTCGCTTGGTAAGCACTGGCACCGCATTGAAGCTACATTTACATCGGGCCGTTTGACAAGAGCTTTGTCATTTTAAATCAATCACATAGGGGTAGAGTCACGAGTTGGGCGAAAGATGACGCTTTCATGTTTAAGATAGGCATCCAGTAAAGTATTGCACTTCGGACATATAAGCCACAATTTTATTGGCTTAGTCCAACTTTACTCAACAACCCAAAAAAAAAAAAAAAAAAAAAAAAATAGGCATCCGTTAGTATTAGGGGAGAAAAGAAAAGTTGATCGCCAATCTCCGGTAAAGGATCCATTCACTATAACTGGAGCATTTTCGAGGACGAACAGACCGTCACAAAGCAGAGCCAATCTCTGAGAAGTTGTTCGAGTATTTCTCTTGGATTTTCCGTGATCTTCCGAGTTCGAGAAAGATGAGAAACACATCACTTGAAAGAATTTTATATGAAAAATTATGACTTTTTTGCGGCACTTCGGGTATTCAAGTAGTTCGAGCAAAGCGAATGTAGCGAAAATCTCTTCGTCAATTGTCATCGCCATGTCATTTATGAGAAATGGTATGAAGTTTATTAAAACGCTTCTTATAAAGAAAACTTTGCAGCGGTTTGCTTGTCACAGTTTTCTGACTTTATACTAAATTTGACATTCCGTAGCAATAGTTACGATAGGAGTCTCAGTTTGTGGTAACCCTGTTTAGTTAAATGTTAACTGGAACTAAAGAGAAGTTGGCAGACGATAAGACACGCCTACGTAATGCAGCGAATCATATGTTGTTAATTTATCGACTAGCAAAGGAAGAAGAAGACGTATTAAAGTAAGTTCTAGTTTAAATGCAACCATGAGCATGAACGGATAAATAAAGTGAGAGAAAAAAGTGCTCGTCAACGTTTTGCGACTTATGAGGCCTCCGTGATATTGGTCAGAATACCATAGTAATAGTAAGGTGAGAGTAAGGGATTTGTAATTTTGCGATGATAAGAGGAAGTTGAAAAATTCATCAAATCTGTTCACAGGTTCCCTTCGGATAAGGGACGATTTGAAAAATTAATGGCCCATACATTGTTGTTGTTATATTATTCTTTCTTTTCTTTCTCGTACCATGTAATACAGAGCAAGTATTGTTGTGCTGTTTATATTACAGTTTCTTTTACAAATTACAATATTTTCGCTTACATAACACGTTATGCTTGTGATGGTACCATAAATTTCATATTACATCAATTTTCTTCACTTTTAGCTTACACTCGATGGGATTCCCTTTGTGTGGGTGCTATGTTTTAATTTCATTACCCCAAACGTAGCTAAATAGATTTTTTGGCAAGTTCGTCCCCCTTATTTCATCGAAATTAACATCCGAAGTCCGTTGCATGGGTTCTTTAATTAAATTAATTATTAAAATATTATATTCATTCAGTTCGAACTTAACGGCATATTCTGGCGTGGAGGCGGGCTATTCGTCAGAAGAGAAAAGAGATTTGATAGTTTTTTGGACCCGTACCAATTTTCTTATAAAAGAAGCTTGTTAGTCATGCATCGCAGATAGTTTGTCGGTCATGAAAAGTATTTCTTGCCCTTTCGATTTCACCTCGAACGCTATTAACAAAATTACAACTTTTTGGGTTCCGAAATCATATTCGTGTCTTGGGAAATGAGCGAGCAGCAGACTCAGCGGACAAATCTGCAGCTTTCGCATCTTTAATTATGGACGACATAATGGAAAAGCTTGACTGAAAAAAATCGAAATTACTCGCCTGTTAATCGTAATCTCGTTCCACCTCCATGTCCAATCGAAACATTAGCAAGAATCCGACTCGGAAATGGATGCTTAAAAATTCTACTCCTCCGATACATGATTGCGGACAGCATCTCACGATTAAATATATAGTTTTTGCATGGCAACACCTTTCCAATATGCGAAGATTAGTTTTCGGAACATCTAACCCTATGGACTTCTTGGAAATACCCTTAGAATTTAATAAAACTTTTAACTTTTTTAAAGCTGCTAAAGCAATCATTTAGTATATGAAAAAAAAAAAAAGGCGGAGCTGATTGTCCTAATTGTTAGTGCTCATCCTGCTTTTAGTTCTAGAATTTATCCCTTTGGTCTGAATAAACTACACTAACAATAAGAGCTACGAGAATCCTGAAACTTCTGGTGTCTCACATGGACGTCACATTGTTTAGAATACGGCTATTAATCGTATATGTCTCGGGCATAAATTCAGCTAATATGTGTGGGCTAGACTTGATATGCAGCTTGATTTTCATGAAACAAAGCGGTGCATCGACTCGTCTTTATTAACATGCTCTGCAATCCTGCTTTCAGTTCTTTAATCCCTAGTGTTCGAGAAGAGCGAAAAAAAGGTGCTTTTTCGATATGACCTTTGGTGTATGTGTATGTATGATTTTTCCGCAATAAAACACACCACTAGCTTGTGGGCATGCCTTCGACTCTCCCCCCTTCCTGCTGACCATCAAGGGATGTCTACTGTACGAAACGCTTATATTAAGAAAAAGAAGAAATGGAGAACGTCCCACGTGGAGAACGTGCCAAGTGTGAATCATTAAGAACAACATTATACGGTATTAAACTATTCGTTGTGTTACGTAAATTAATCTGTAATTAGTTCATTGCTTTCGTTTTCTTTACCCAGTAAATCTACTGTTAGGTCGTTTGTTGGCATTCATTGACGTGTTTTCAATTTCTCATTCCAATGTGTCTCAATGCCAATTAAATCTTATAAATTTTAAATTAATATTGATAAAAAATATTGTTTGCTCTGCTCTGACTATATGTCTACTTGCACGCATTTAACCCATCTCTGTATGGGTGTTCATGTCCGCGCGAGACCTCTTTCTACATATTTTGTTTTTGTTTCATTTTAATCGCACTCTTTTTGTATTCATTACGAATGTGAACACAAATTCAATTATTTAATGAATTAGATCAAAGTGTTTATCAAAGAAACATATATAAAAAGTAAATAAATAAATAATAAAAAATAAAAAGAAATTGTTTAGTAATCTTTTTTTCTTTAAGAATAAATTTCGGGGATGGTGAGGCCCTTCTTTTAATACCATTTAAAGAACTATGATATACGCATGTTCTAAGCTAATCGGTAGATTTCTTGATAATAGAAAAGAATTTTTTTTCTTCTTTCATTCTCGTTCTTTTCTTCTTCAAAACAATGTTCGGATTTGTCTTCTTCGGGAAAACCTATAAAATACCAAAACTTTTGTAAATTAATTCTTAACTTAAAAAGCACAGCAATAGCAATTATTTCACCATACGTTTAGATCCCCCTCAAGGGTTAACGGGCATAAAAGTTTCATATATAAGACTTGTCGCATATATCATGACATGTCAAAACTATACAGTAAACGATTAATGTAACGGACGGCTGAACATAACTCTATAGTGTATTTAATCAAACGCTGCTATTTTTCTAGTCTCAAGGAGAGACCCTTAATGCATATAATATTTGTGGTCCTTGTTTGGTTAACAATTCAGAAATAATTGCATGAAATTTGCTGCTTACTTTAAGACAGTGATTAGAATAAATTTAATTAATCGCTTTTAGGCGAAATCTACATAGAATGAATGTTGCCTAGATGTAGGATCCAAATAAAGAATCATTTCATTCTTTAATAATATTTTTTATTACGTGTGTTAATTATTTTAATTAACACCAGTGTAAAAAATATTTTTTTTTTTTATTATGGTTTCTTATTATATTTATTTTCTTGTAGAAAGTTTTGAGTTAACAATTGTTCTCTTTTTCTTAGATAATAAAACGCTGATATATAGACAAAGGTGCTGTTCAGGCACATTGAGGACCTAAGCACCCGGATCGATGTTTGCAGTAATCGTCGCTAACGTTTAAGGGAAAGGTTAGTGCTGTGATTATTAAATTTTAGACTTAAATAAAACGTGAAATATGTTTTAGAAAAGCGAGGCATACTAACAACTCAAAGACTCTTCTCAAGACGTTGGAAACTCTATAAAGCCTTTCAAGTGTTGTCTAATCTAACGTGAAATTCTAAATGCATGGAGACTCTATCCGCTCGTCTGTACAACAAAAATTCAAAATTTCTATAAAGGCTTTCAGGTTCATTGCAAACTGGCGTGAGATTCTGAGTCCCCGTCTCAATGATAACCACATTCGAACTCCATAAAGGCCTTTAACTGCGCTCTAGATTAGCGTGAGATTCTGAGTTCCGGTCAAACACTATAAAGGCTTTCAAGTGTTCTCCTGTGCCTACGGACAGCTTATCCGTTCGTGTAAGCTGGCGGGAAATTCGATGCTTATTTTCTGAAAATTAAAATTTTATTTTGTTTTCTTTTTTCGACAAAAAAAGGTATACTTTTAGGGGAGTAAAATATTCGTGTTCGATTCGATGATTTTTCTTTGCTCCTAAATGTATGCTTAAGAGAGATTTCACTGTATAAGTGTACTGCCTGTACTGCCTGTTGAGAGCATAGTAACTGTCTTAGGCAAATGTACAGATATGTGTTTATATGTAAATGTCGCGACAAGTAATGAATTTTTGATTGTTTAACGAGTTGAAATATGCTGGCAAACACAAGTAAACTTTTGCTTGTTTGCCTCTTAAAGGAAATAATAACAGAGAGAGACTACGTGATGATCGTAGGGGTGTTAGAAAATGCGTTTCCTAAATAAACTTAACATTACGAGAGCTTTATTCGTCGCATATGTTCCTGCGTATGTAGGGTTAAACAAAACCATTAGATTGTTTAGATGAATGTTTAAGGAAAACAGAAGCAAAGAAAAGTAGAAAAATAATCCTTTTAAACGTATATATATATAATATATATCAACTCGTAATATCACGAAACGAGGGGAAGAGCGAATTGTGACTTTTGCTGTTTTGATGCCTAGCTTCACTTTTCTAGGGGGTAGGAGGAGAGGGTAGGAGTGAGTGAGTGAGTGAGTTTATATGTGCATACGCTTATATATATGAGACAATAACTTCCGGCTTTTATTACACTAGACTTAAACTTATTCATCTGCATGTTGCAAGCAACATGCTTGTAACCATATGACTGTAGAGGGAATGTCTTGATATGATACGATATGATATGTTCATGCATATGTCTACAACCCTTTTACATTACAAGGAACGTTATACACGTTCAACCGAACAACCGTTACAATCATCAACTTTAACCATAATTGTTTCCGGTAATAGAAAAATAATGGCAGAACAAATTTATAACATCACCATCTTTATTACCAAGGGGGCTTAAGTAACTCTCCCCATACGAGGTTGCGAGGACTCGCAATAATGATGAAATTTTAAATTGATTTTCTTTAAGAGAAGTTGTTTGTTTGATTTGTGTGAATGTGGTTTGGGCAAATTGTGTTACAGGTGCTTATTGCGCGAGCATAAAGAAAGAAAGACAAAGAAAAAGAAAACAAAAAGGAGTCTCAGATGTCACATCACAGCGTAATGAACCAAAACATATTGAAAATTAGTTTTTATTATATTTTCGTTTTTTTTTTTTTTTTTTTTTTTTTATAAGCAAGCAAGGCAAGCGAGCAAACGCGCTTGAATATGTATTCAAGTGCATTTGTAAAAGCAAAAACCTGGCGCATCGCACACATGCTTGCGTGTATGTGGCTATGTGTAATAAATTTAAAAATTAGTAAAACAATGGTAGGAAAACAACGTATTTTGTCAAAGTTCATAGTTGAGAAACGTGTTACGTTTTTCGGGTTTAGTTTGTTTGCCATTGCATCTTCAGTTTGTGCTTAGTTTACGGTTAAGGCTTGAAGAGAAAAAAAAAACGAAAAAAATCAAAACTCATTGATTGCGGTACACAAGACTGCATACCCAGCATCACCACGACGACGTACAGTAGTACTTGTTTGTGCTCCGACCTGGTCTGGCGGTGTGTCTTCGGTAGCTTAATTTATAACCGCATGCAGATGAATGTTCGCGCGGAACTAACAAAACGCATATAAGAAACGCTCGTATACTGTTTTTATGCCGCGATCATGTGCAAATTCACTATTGACATATGTGATGGGTACAGTAAACTGCTGACTGAGGCTGCTTTAGTCTATGATCATTTGTACGTTCATCTGCAATTCCGTTGACGTTGATCAGTCACTCACATCTTGAACTCACGTATATTTTTGGACTTTATTTTGCATCTTTTTCGTTTCGTTTTGCTTTGTTTGCATTTTCCAAAATGCATACACTGCCTAATTTGTTTTGACTTAAGCATTATACCTTAAGCCTATAAACAACACGTGTTTTATCAGTAAGATTGCCATCAAATGCAGACCCTTCACTATTGGCCGTTGCTTTAAAATTCGCAAACTCGTATGAATTGCTTAAGTTCACTTCTCATGAAATGCGCGAATATTCGAAAATAAGTCGGTCACATTGTGCCGTTTATTAGGCTGCTGTCCTTTCATTTATCAACAAAAGGCCTCGTAACATCTGTCGCCAAAGCTCGTAAAAAAGTGAATGTCTTTTAAGGTAAATTTTCAAGTGTCGTAGGTTCGTTCAGTGTACGATTAGGTCCATCCTTCACGAAGGATTTTTAATTCCTTCAAGATTAAGTTGCGAGAAATTTTTCCCTACTTTAGTAACCTAGCAAGTAATGGGCGAATATTCATCTAAGCAGATATTTACGATGAAACTCTGCGTGTATCCGATTTGAGAAAAGAGCACAAAAAAAGAAAAAATAAATTAAAACATTATACTCGGCCACGGCCGTCTATTAAATTAGATGTCAAACACCACTTTGTTATTTTCATTATTTTTATATAACGAGTTTTCAAAATTATATAGAAAGTGGTCGAAAGAGTTGTAAAATCCGAACCATGTTCAATAACGTTCGGCCCTAGGCGTCAGGATAATAAAGTCCGTCAAAAGATCTAAACCAGTAAGTTGAACATAAGAACATAAAAATAAAGGAGGGACAGATGGACAGACAAAGACGCTTAGGTTGATTCAGAAAGTAATTCTGATAAAATGTGGGTCTATTTCAAGTCATTCACTATCAACACATCTAATATGCCCTTGCACCGCAATTAGTGAAGGATATTCTCTATTAATAAGTTATGGACCAGAAACTTCAGAGTATTCGAAAACTGTTTTAGTTTTCTTATTCTTGTGTTTGCGGTAAGAGGCAAAAGATGAGATAATTTGTGCAGCTGCGGATACTTATTAATAAAACATCTTGACTGTGTACAGCTTCCAGGACTGGATTGATACTCTTCTTACCTTTCCTTGAGTCTCTTTATAAAGTCGAAAAGCCGAGAAAGCAAGTGCTCGTGTGAAGCACAGAACAGGAACATCAACGTCTTCAAAAGTAATAAAGACAATTAATCTTCATCGAGGATGGTTTGTATCCTTAATTCAAACTCTAGAGTGCTTCCATACTTGATCTCAGGCTATGGATCTTCACATAATATATAAAAATTTGGAAATTTAACGAAACGAACGAAAAGCTTTTGTCGAAGCTTCTACAAAAAATCTTTATCAAGTTAATGTCGAATATTTTGCTAGCAAAAAAAAAAAAGTACACAAAAAGTGTTTGCTGCAAAGACCGTATGTATGTCGCACTATGCTCAGTGCGTTATTTGCACAAAAGAATTCTTCAATTAATTTATTAAACACGCCTACACTTTCATAAACCACTAGAATAGATAACTAAAAGTTTCAAATGAAATTCAATACAAAGTGCATTAACAGCACTAAGCAAAATCTACGTACATCTGAATGTGAAGACAAACACATCCACAGCTGACCTGAAAAGAATAGATTTTTTTTTTTTTTTTTTGCAAAGGTTGGGAAATAAAAAAAGAACAAAAAAAAATCCAATTGTGTCTAGATAAAGGTGAGAATAAAAAAGAAGAAGAAAAAAAAAAAAACAAAAAAATAGAAACACACACAAACACACGTAAAGTATGATTTTCTTTTATTTTTTGTTTCTCGCATAAAAAAAAAAGCAGAGGAAAAATTGTTTACATTGCATTAAAAGCAGAAGTAGAAGATGCCAGTTGAACTATGGCCACCTAGCACATACTGGATACTGCGTGAACATACGTAAGCACCTACACTAGCCAGCCAATGCTGTGTTCAGTCTTAACAGCTTTAATAGCCTAAAAGCAATACGAATGAAATGCAATTCTAGCCACATTATTATGGTTTATAAAGAAAATAAAAATACAAACAAAAGAAAGCAAAAATAGAAAAAAGAAACAAAAAAAAAATGAAAACTAAATAAGTGGAAAAGGAGAGAAAAACGGTAAATAACTTGGCTATCATTTAATTTCACACACACACACACACATACACGCACACACATACTTTCGCACAAAGTAACTAATAATGATTATCATGATCATGCCACAGTGGTATTAATTTTCCCCCAAAATGTAATAAAAGTAAGAAAAGAAAATCCAAGCACGCAGTTTAAAGACTAAATAAATAAACTTGACTTTTTTTTTCTATCGGTCCATTCGTTCAAAGAGTTGCATACGCTACTCGTCGTTCCGTCTGTCCTGTCTGTTGTGAGTGAGTATGAGTGCGAGTGTGTGTGCGTATGTATGTGTGCTGTATGTAGATTGCTTCAAATTTTTGTCTTTTCTATTTAACATGAACATGAACCTTATTTCACACGCCCACTCTGTGTGGTCAGTGAGATTTTTACAAAATTACTCGATTTGTTTGTTTCTTGTTTGCTTTGTTTCCTTTGTGTTTCCTTTCCCCGCAAATTCCCATCGCCACATCGCCATAGCTATGCACGTGCTTTTAACATAATACAGTGCACTGCACTGTCAGTCTTCTCATCGCCACAGAAGAGCAGAAGAGAAAAAGGAAAAACGCAAATTGTCTTTTTCGTTTAATTTGTCTTTTAGTTGCAAAAAATTATGCGTTTTTGCTTCAGGCGTTTGGAATTTCATAGGTTTAAATCTTATCGCCAGAGTTTGTTCGTGTTTGTCTTCAATGGAGCGAAGCGGTCTTCTATTATTCCTTGTTTATTTAAGACTACGGTGTACGCTTTCAATTTACTTCAGTAACAACATACCTTGATTTGCGGAGACTTCGGCCTCAACACAGTTAGTGAATGAAAATCTGATTTCCTTACGATCGTCGTATTTGATTACACAAAACGTTTTCATTGTGAATTCACTTTTCAATTTTCAGTGAAAATTACTCCTTTGTTTTTCTTCTTCTTCTTCTTATTTTTCATTTTATTTTCCTTTTATTAGCAAGACCAATGATCACCACCGGTCTACACGCTAGCTTCTTGCAATCTAATTGAAGAGTAAGGAGCTGTTGTATGACCAGAGTGTAGCTTCAACTTCGAGGATCTATTTGGTGGATTCCTTATGAACGAGTATTTGGAGGTGGGCTTAAAGTTGAATTTTTTTTGTAATTTGCAACATCTGGTGCGACTTAAAATTAACCAGATTCTCAAGCGATTTAAGACTGTCTGCCTGTCCATCCTTGCATGATTGCCTTCAATATTTCCAATTTTTTTAGGAAATTTGGTACGCTGACGAGCTTTTGCCTACGGAAATATTCTATTGATAATGGATCTGATTGGATTATTTCTAAAACCGCTCTCGGTATTACGCTCCATTTGCAGCAAAATCTTGTAAAATGCAAAGTTATTGCAATTTTTAATATTTCACCACAAAAATTACTAGAATATAATGTTTTCCTCTATCAAATAAATGCAGAAGATTTGAATTGAAAACGATTATGTTTCGGACCCCTTCCTATAGACATGTCCTTACAAAAGCCAAGGTTCTGGATGACGACAAGGCCGGATTTCGAAAATATTTTGATATCAAATGGTCCGGATTTCGCACGAAAATTTGCAGGATTCTGTTTAGGGTATGTTCGTACATTTCTGTAGCCCCTTCTCCTATAAAGGCCTACACACAAAGTCTCAGTTGTGGAATCTTTATGCAGAAAATAGACGAACAATAATTTTTTGACAAAAAAAAATTAACTTTTCCAACCAATTGGATTACATTTGTTCAGATTTTAGGGCCGATCCGATGATTAATTTTTCCTATGAGTAGTCCTTGGTGATCAGATAAAACGAAATGGCAAAAGAGGGACCGCAGTCCGGGGTATTTATGCTCGATTGTTAAAGTCTTAAAACTTACTGAACGGATGCTTAGATAGCTATGATGAGTGCTTGAGCTTACCGGTCTTGATTTACCTAAAGTACCTGACCTTGTCTACCGCGATTTACGTCAAAGGTAATCCATTCCTTGCAAAATACTTGATTGCAAGGAATAGAAGGTAATACCTCGTGATCTTTGTATTCCCCTGAGTCCACAATGCGCTGTGCGGAACAGCTGTAGGTCATATCTAAGTACTCCCCGCAATCTGATGACGTCAATGGACCATTTACCGTAGCTGCCGCCGCTGCCGTAGTGAACTCGAGTATGCCGACATAGTAGTCGCGCTTTTTACCTCCTTATGATTACATGATGGGGCGTAGAAGGATACCTGTGAAAACGAAGCATTTGTATGGGAAGGAGTCATGATTTTCGATATTCTATAACGCATGTAAATGAAACTTTATATTAAGCGAAGTGGTGCAGTGCATATTAACGGTCCGCCTGACCCAATTAGAAGGTTTTTGTGTGTCACCATTGGATTTCTGTGCTATAATCATGAGACGTTTATTTTAAAGCTGACTTAAGTGCTTTTATAATAAAATCGATCTTTTTGCCGCGTTTATGTGCGTTCTAATGCTTGAAAAGGATTCTAGCCCTCTGTAAAATGGCAAAGCACTCATCGCCAGCTTTATAAGTGACTCGTTCCTATGTGATTTATAAACAAAAATTGCCAAGAAAGCAAAAAAAAAAAAAAACTTAAAAATATTAAATATTTTTCTTACACTAGCTGCAAAGTTTCCTAACAATTAATTTTGTAATAGAAATTTTTCCAAATGATTTGACTGAGGAGAGAATGTGCGTGAAACTGCTAAGAGATTATTTAGAACTAACTAGCAAGAACAACAACAACAGCAACAAAAAAGCAAAAAACCCATTTTGTAAGTTAATTGAATTGTTATTACTATGTTTACAGTTACTCTTGGTTTTTATTTCATTTCGCATTCATTGAATGACTAAAAAATAGCGTATTATGCTGCGTTCAGCTTTGCTTTCAATCTGCACGGTTTTTCGCATAAAAATATTCATTTTAGATTTGTACGGTCTTTTATGCGGTTTTATTCACAGCATGTGTATGCATATGTATGTGTGTCGATCAACCAGAAACAGCAGTAATTTTCCTTTAGAAAAACAAATTTGAAATCAAATGAAAATTTATTTTGTAAATACTTCTAAAAATATATTGTAGGGCAATCTTCAATTGTTCACGCCTACAATTAAGGCAATAATTTACAGTGAATGTGAATTCATCGCCGGAGGAAACGATGATTGCATTGACATTTGGAAATGCGCGTAACAAGCTCTATAAGACTCGCATGAATTTGATCGTATTTCGAATCAATTTAAGCCTCTCCGTCTCGTTTTCCTTCTCCTTCCTCTGTCTGTTTGTCGGCGTGCCTATTACGAGCTATTTGAATGATTATATAGTTGGAAAGGCTGTACACACTATACTTTGGCTTCTACATTACCAGTCGATCAGGGGAAATGAGCATAACTTGCTTGTAATGAAGTCTACAGATCAAGAAGAAAGAAGAAGGGAAGGCAAAAGACAGGATGGGAAGTGGAAGTGGCTTAACCACTCACTACAGCTACGACCAAGTGTGGTCGGATCGCATGAGATTGAGAATCCGCAAACGCGCACTTGGTGCTCCCGGCTGTTATATACCCCTTCCAGTGACTCATTGGAGGCCATAGGCTTATTTAGATTATATGGAAGTGGTCGCTTGCATCCCCAGAGATTAAGACACCGCTCTACAGTAGATCACTTAAGTCTTAAACTTAAACTAACTTGAGTTGCAGATATGTGACACTGGGCATGGGGTAAATTGTCACCTCTGTCCCCCTGATTTTTAGGTAATCACAGCAACTGCCCAATTGGCACGCACTTTCTCACCCAACCGCCTATAATCTGCAAACAGTAAAAACTGCTCATGGTACTCGTAGTCCGAAGCTATTTTGCGTTTGGGTTATCAGTGTTGTGCAGCATAGCCACGCTTGCAAGCGGGTTTTCCTTGTATCCTGCGTTGATACCTAGTCTTTCCTCTTTTTCAATGTATAAGGAGAAGTATCGATCCAGCAATGTCAGGCACCTAGACACACTAGTACTACTCTGGTCCCCTTAGTACAGCGTAAACTTGCGTAAATCTTTGATGTTCGTAGTATTGTGCTTGAATAGTTAGCAGAGAATCGCGAGAAGTGTGCAGACGATTTTCGATAACTTTCGTCGTCGAGAAGAGCCAGATCTTAGCAAATCACATCAGGCGTTGTTTTGACGATCGGCAGCCAGACGGTTTTTTAAAGTTTTAGAAAATAAATGAGTCCCACATTTCCTTCCATGCGCACGAAATATTTGTGGAAAGCCTTATGCAGCCTTATATTTGTCAGAGTCAGTTGGAAGGTCCCCGTAAACTGTAAAATATATATCAAATATTTCGTCATGTTACCGCAATTGGTTTGACTTGCATATCAGAGGGTCGCACGATTCGGCAATCAACTCTTTCCTATTCCTTGCCTATTGGTTTGCGTTAATGAATGTCAAAGATTGTAAGTACGTTTTTCGTTAGACCGTTACGACAGGCTTTTGCCTTTCGGTAGTTCTTCCTTCTTTGTGACAACGGTCATCGCAGGGTGAACGATATAATTAATTGTTTTCTTTTACAGAGCCTATACTCGTTCTTGACTATCTTAAGATTTCAGGACTCGATTCGGACAATAATTTGAGACTTGCTTTCAAATTAATTTGAAAACTACATAAGATGTTTTGGCATGATTGGCAGTATGCCCGCAATAGTCAAAAATCAAAGGAAAATTTTGATAAGAAAATACAAAATATTACGATCCACAACTTGTGAAAAAGTTATACGCAGTATCGTTCAATGGGCTAAACCGCCCAAGTCCAGATTATTAGTTCTATATGTACTAGCTTGTGGTCGCGGTTATCCTTCGCGTTCACGTCATTCCTAAGCGATTCAAAATTTCTTACTTGTGCTGACATAGAAAGAGAAATGAATGAATGAATATGTGTTTGTTACAATACATCTACGTATGTGCATATAAATCCAATTAATATAATTTTTATTAATAAAAAAAATCTTATCATTGAATTCTACAGAACGAGGTATTCGTGTTTAATAATTTAAAATTATATTAATAATAATAATAATAATAATAATAATAAATATAATAATAATAATAATAATAAATATATTAATAATAATAATAATAATAAAAATAATAATAATGATAATAAAGGAAATGTCAAATTGATGTTATATCTAAGAGGGTGGTTAGGGTTTGCATCTTTCTACCATCAGGACTCAGGACTTAAACACACGCAATCCATTTACTCTTTGCATCTAAGGACAGAGTTATGGGAAAAATAAATAAAACGATGACAAACGATTTACGAGCAATTGACAGTTAAAAGGTGTTTCTTTTAATTATATAAAATGATTAACATCGCCAACAATTAAATTCAAGTCATATCCATATACATATAAACACACATATACATACAAACATACATAATACATACAAACATACATAAATACATAAATAAATAACTACATACATACGTACATACATACATACATCCACACATACATCCATACATACATACATACATATATACATATTGAGAAGTGTATGCATAAACATCGAGAAGTAATGTGTAAATGCTTTAGCATATGGGAGAAACGATTACAAATTATAGTAAAGTCGTTAGGAGGCAGTGAAAGTCAGAGTAGGATCATTACTGCCCGTTAATGTAATGTATCTGCATAGGATTGTCACATGTTTCCTTTGTTGCTTTCCTACGGAAGATTAATGAAAATATGTTTACAGTTAAAGGTTAATAGAAGTCAAGACTATTGTCCACAACAAGAGAAATGAATAAAATTTGGTTCTGATAGCTCACGGAAAGAAAGACGAGGGAACAAAAAAGAAAAAAACGAAAAAATAAGAAATAAAGACAAGAAATGAAGACTCGAGTAAATATATTTTGCCTTTTCATCCTGAATCAGAAACGCTTACCATTATTGCGAGCTAATGTATTAACTGGTGCTAGTGAGAGAGAATTCGCAACAATGACGATGAGCATAATGATGATAATGATGATAATGATGGTAATGATGAATGAGGCATCTGAGGCGTAAGATAAATCAATGAAAAATATATGTGTTTAGTGAAATGCATAAAAAAAGAATGCAATAGAAATAAAAAGCGATATAAGCGATTAAAAAGCTCTTTGGAAAATGAAAAATTATCATCAAATAGATTTAATGGCTGCGCATGATATACTCGTAAAAAATCATTTACCTTGATTTGATAGCCTCTTATGACACATGCACACTTGCACTTAATTTTTTGATCGATTTTACTTAAGCTTTTCATTGCTGATATGGAGAAGCTTGTTTTCTCACTCACACAGACGCGTTGTTGATGGCTACGTCCGTATCATCAAAGCCATCGTTAGATACAATTTCTACTCTTTTAAAAGATCATCTTTTAAGCTTAGCATCTATAAGCTATTTATGGCATGTTTTCTTACTTAATTACCTTTAACTTAGCAGTTTTCTCGCTTGCTCTCAAATTATTATTTCGTTTACTTGTCAATTACTAGACGGCGTCAAAAGCCTGTTCATAACCAATTTTTCGCACAAGCTTTAGATGAAAAACTTTAGTGCCACTACAATGACTTTAGGTAGTTATGTTTATTAACGAAAATGTCTTAGGTGTCAAAATTCGCCAGTTTTACCAGTTTTTGTTGCATGTCCTAACACTGCGAACTCTTTCACTGCCGCGGCGTGTAATAATCAAAGCCGACCCATGTTAAATTAACTGAATTTATTTCTCGCATTTCCGATGGAAGTCGTAAGGCCAACTTCTTCTTTTTCAGTAAACAAAAAAGGATTATCCAGCTTTGAAGATTCTGTAGAGGATATCCTTTTTTTGGAGCCAATGGTTTCTCAACAAGTACCAGCTCTTTTTGTATACTGTTCTACCTAAAATTCTTCTTAACCTAAATATTCAACAATACATACGCACATATAGATATATTTATATTTGATCGGTTAGTGAGGATACGTCTTCTGCAGTTGAGGAAGAAAGAAAGAACAAGTGAGTAAAATTATATTCCGCTGTGATGGAAAAAAAGAAAAGGAAACCTAAACTTTCACACTCTCTAACAATCGACGGGCGTGGCTGATTTTTTCAATTTTTGGAATAAAAATGGAAACTTATATTTGGTCGTATTGAGCAATTAACAAAAAACATGGAATACAAAAATGTTCTCAGTTTATGTTGTGCCGCGTAGGCGTGTCCCTTCACCGGCTTAGGTCATTTTCAAATTTTTTTGCAAATTTGAAGGCGATATCTTCACTTTTACGTACGAAACAATTTTGGCCACAGCTATCGGACAGTTGGATTGAGGGGCAGACGGACGTATCTAAATTATTTCAGACTGACCTGTTAATCGACAATATATATGCTTTGTGGACTCTTTTGAAGGTTCCTCGGTGGTGTTACAAACTTTTTAACACACGGTGGTGGGTATGAAAATATAGTCTTTGTTTAGAAAGCATTATCGCTTAAAAGATTGAATTTGTTTATGGTCCATAGCGGCTATCTTTAAAAAAGACATCCTTATTATAAAATTTTATTTATACATAGAAACAAGATTCAAACAGTTATTGTTTGAAAACACTTTTTGTCGGACACGCAGCGCAAAGTTTTCTTCTCCTAAGCAGGAAGAAGAATAGATCTTCTTCCCGTAGGCAAACCTCTTTGTTACTAAATTAAAAAAAAATTTCTTTTAGAGACAAAATTTTCTTGACAGAAACTATGTTCAACTGTCTGATATATATGAGTAAGCCTCATAAGATCTGTTATTTGAAAGAAATTTTTTTAGACTCTCACGACAAAATGTCCTTCGGTCGATAAGAACAGACCTTTTTTTAGCAAATTTTCTTTTAAAGATATTATTTTGCCGAGCGACATGCTTCAGCAGATTTCTTATTTGAGAAAAATTTTTGGATTTGCTTTGCCAGAAATATTTGAAAACTGACTACAAGAACATCTTACGCTTTCTAGCTTTCCTCTACTTTCCTCTTCTGCTTTTATTATAATGCAGGTCAGTGTATTTTGTATTGTGCTTTCTCTACCTTATATTTATTAATAGTTTATGCCTTAGAGAATTTATTGGAAACTGGAGAGTTTTTTAATAATAAAATGTTGTTTTATTCGCAACAAGCAAGACCTATATAATGGGGCACTGTCCACCATTAAATATGATCCTCCACCCTAAAGTTATTCATATATGGACTTTTCAAAACAGGGCGTAAAAAGGGATCCGATCCGAACCATTTTCAATAGCAAGCGTCCCTGAACCAAAACAAGTCGATGTATCAAAGTATATCAAAATATATCAAAAACTGCAGCCAGTAGATTGAATACAAGAAAACAAGACAGACAGACAGGCAGACAGACAGATACTTTAGATCTATGCAAAAAGTGAGTCGGAATCGACCGGGATTACGACAGATGGGTCTACCTCAAATCCTTCCGGGTGTTACGTACATTCGAACCAACTTAATACAGACTTGTACCATAAGTGGCGTAGGTTACAAAACTACTATATATTCCACACATATATATTTACCTTATTTTACGTATGTATATAATTTGAATTTTTACATATGCATTTTATAAGAGGATTTTATATTCGTATAATATGTTAATGCATAGTAATATTGTTCACCGATAGTCAACGACAAGATAGTTTCTTGCTTAAAGTCCATCGACAATGCAATTATATTAAGCTTTTTGGTCTTATAATAGGCTGTTGTGTGACTGATTGACTGATTATATGCGATCTATATGAGATTCTGCAAAAATCATGTAAAGCATTTTATTTACACTTTTAAATCTCTTTATTATCGTTAACAGTGAATGTTAAGCAAACCGAACTCGTAACTCTGTTTGCAAACATTTTCTCATAAGAAAATTTAACGAAACTCATTGCACTCAAATAAAAAACTCATCTTCGAACTATGAGTGCTTGCTCTCTTCAATGCTCTCTATCTAATTCTCTTTCTCTCTTTCTCTTTCTCTCTATCTGTTTCTTGCTTTTTCTTTCTCTATCTCTCGATACAGGCATCGTCGAAAGTCCCGCCTCTTTCACTCAGGCACTCAGGCATTGCTGCAGAGTTTGTTGTACTTTATGTTCTGCACTTTACTCACATCGATAGTTGGTTTCATTTACTTTTCTTTTCATTTTTGTTACTTGCTATCCTGCTCTAATAAATATGGGGTCCAAAGGGGAGAATCACATCAGTATGCTATTTAGTGACACATTAAATTTAATCTTTTTTTTTTTCTTCTCGCTTCAGTTTTTTGTTTCCGTACTCTTTGCTTTTGTAATTTTGTCGAAATCATGATGCATACTTATATATATATATATATATATATATATATATATATATATATGTGCTTTGAGTATGTGTGTTTAGGCGAAAGTTTGACAGAGGGCTGAGTAGTACTTTTTTTTTTTGTAACGTATGCATTTTACAAAAAAAGTTCTTTTTTCCTTTTTTTAAAGTTTGAAATAAAAAAATTTCAGTTAATAAAAAATGACAATTTTTTGAACAAAAATTAATATTCCAGTTAAACCATACGGAAGAACTGTAATTTTTAATTTGAATATAATTTTTCCAAGGAATCAAATTTGAATGCATTAAAGGCTAATGCTAGTCTGCGAATGCGGAATTATGGGTCACTTCTTCGAGTTTCTCTACGATAGAAAAGTCGATCGATGAAATGAAACAAATTTTTTGTGCAAATGTCTTTATAGTTGCTGGAGCACAAAGTTACAAAGTCTGCTTCACTATACCCTCTAACGAGTCTCAGCGGAGATGAAACGATTGACTTTAATTTTCAATTGTGGCTTTTCAGTAACATTCCTTTTCGAAACAAATTCAACTAAAAAAATTCTACTTTATTAGAGAAAGTCAACGCAAAGTTATAGTTGAAGCCAAAAATCAATTCATTGAGACACGGGGTGGGAGGCAAGGTTAGCCCAAAAAACATAATTTTGAGAAAAACACAAGTAATGCAAGCGATAGATTAATGAAGTAAAAGCTTCTTAATCTCTTGAAACACATTTTTTTCCTCTCGAGTAAGATTGCTAAGGAATTTCCTATATGACCCGAGAGTCCCATTGACTGCACAGACAGCTTTTGATCTACCACAGTCTTCGCCGTCTGGGCCTTCAGCAGATTTCGACTTTGGGATTCCACAGAGGTGATAACCTTGAAAATGGCCACCTCATTGTAGCAGAGTTGTATGCAGTTTGGTATATAGAAATGTATGTAACATGGTTGATTGTTCTATTATCCTTGTTTCCGTGCTACAAATATTGGCCGTCGCTTACACTGTCGCTGTTCTGTTGTTTTTTAAGTGCTTTTTAAAAGTCATTAACTTCACATACTCCACAAAACCCTCTGGATATCACCTTCGAATATTAAACAGATCCTTCCAAAAAAAAAAAAAAAAAAAAAAAATTGTGGAAAAAGCCTTAAAAGCCAACGTTAAGCCTTAAATGAAATTATTTGTTTATTTATTTACCTAAATGATATTAAATTTGAATAAACAATTTGAAGGCCATAATTCACGATCGAGAATATGTGCAAGTATTTGCATTTTCGACAAATATCTCTGCGGAGGTGGCTTCACCAGCCATTGGGGAGTACGCACTGCAGAGTTACAAGCAGAGGAGGGGGAAAACTAATTACTTGGATCGAACTGGCTATTGACCACTTGACTGCTTGGCATAAAAGTTTGCGTAAATCAACTTTAATTTCTTAACTCATTGTAATCTGTCACAGCATTCAAATTTGATAATAAATCCATGCAAAAAAAACAATTTTTCCCAAAAATATCCTCATTATGATCATTGTTTACATTCTTTAGATTAATTTCAACCTCGCTTTAACAAACATATTTTGCCCCTTCATTCCTTGCAGCAGTTAAAGGTAATAAAAGCGAAAAAGAGGAAATATTATAAGCAATTTAATCATAATAACAATTAAACTTGATGATCTTCGAGAGAAACACAAGAAAATAACTGCAAGCAAACAAACATTTAACCCTACATCTCATAAAAAAAGGGATGCTAATAGGGTTACGGTATGTGGTTATTATACCCTTGAATACAAGTAAAAGAGTTTTACTCTTCTGCAATAACAAAACAAAAAGACCAAAAAGTTCAGGTCCATGTCCTCGGTATTCGGTGTGATGCTGAATATTGATCTTTGACAGAGTTTACGAAAATGGGTTAATATTTAAACGCAAAAATAAAACTTGATCTTTGGCTTGACAAAGGCTTACGGAAAGGGGTATTTTTCCACTAATTTAAACAATAATTTATTAATTATTAGGTAGAAGATACTTTTTGCTTTTAGTTTTGCTTTAAATTAAAAGCAGCTAACAGCTAACTTAATGTTAAAAGATTTACTTTGCCGTTAACGATTTTCATTTATTTTATTTGGTATTTTTTTTGGTATAAAACAGCTTGTATTAGTCACGCGGCAACAATTTAAAATAAACCGCCTCTAATACCGTTAATGTTCACAGCTTGTTGTCCATATTGTTACGAAAAAGTAAATTAATTGATTTGCTCAGATTAGATGTGACAAATCATTGCATTCATGCTGCAACGCACCCTATGAAACGTACGTAACATGAATCATGAAATATAGCCATAATAATAATAAAAAAGAAAGAAAAGTCGTTACAAAATTTTTCATTTTAACCGAAAATTTATTATTGATTTTTGATTAAGTGGAAAAATTTCTTTTTTTTATTTTTTGATATTCTGCACAACTTGTTGTGCAGGGTATATTAAGCTTGTGCGGATGTACGTGACACGCAGAACGCTTCACACTTTTGTGATGCGAATCGATTCAGAATTGCTTTCTGAATTGTTTTCAGAACTGTTTTCTGAATTGCTCTCACAACTGTTTTCTGAATCAACGTAACCTTGTCGGTCCGTCCGATATCTGGCCATGCATTTGCGTGTTCAGCCTAAAAGGTGCAAATTTTGGAGATATTTTAAGGAAATTTGATTTTATGATTCAAAGACGAACGATATTCAAAATGGTTCGGATCGTTCCACTGTTTCGATCACTCCACATAAAGCGATTCTTCAAAATAAGGCAAAAAATTGCAATTTTCAAAATTTTTGGACAAAACTCGCTGAGCAATAGTGCTTAGCGATGTTCCAAATTGGTACAAGTGGTTGGGGCAAGTAATTCTTGGACACTTCCCTCATAGAATCGCACTTGCGAAAATCGAATCTTTACGTCGTAAAAGCGTACAATTTTTGTAAATTGACAAAAATTTCAATCTTAACGAGTTTAGACGACGTAGATCTATTCTTTGGATACTACCGCACATAAGGATTCTCAGGACATCTAAATCTTCATATGACAAAAAGGCCTAATTGCAAATGTTTTCCGATGAAAATTTGTTCAGGGTCATTAAGTCAACTAAATTCGAAACACTTGGGCCTATTTAATGGACCACATGTCATATAAGATTTCTCATGAATAGTAAGCCCCTCAGAAAAAGGTTTAATTTCTAACGTTTTATGATCAGAATGTGTTCACAGTAGCGATTGGGCAAAAAATTAACGTATAGGCAATTTGGATCACTTAGGACTATATTTTAGACCCCGACGTATATAGGGGTTATCATGAGAAGAAAGGCCTTATGTGGAGAGAAAGTTTGATTTCCCGTCTTTTATGGCGGACACTGAAACTTAATAACATTTTTGGAAAGTAGATTACGTTTGCTAAATTTGGATCACGTCATGCATTGTTTTGAACCTGCTCCGACATCCGAAAAGTATGCCTCTGCATGAAAATAATGCGTAATGTCTGATGTGTTATGACTTAAACGAGTGGACAGTGACAGTACTAGGAGAAGTGACGTAGGAGATCTTTTGGTTGGTGTTGCCCAACTGTGATTTTCTTATATGTTTTTCAAATATTTAAATGGTTTTTTAGTTTATGTATTTGTGTAGAAAATCGTTACGGTAAGCCAATCACCCTATCGCTAAAAATTATTTTTAATGATTTTTCTGCTTTTTTTTTTCTATATATATATATATATATTGTGATTTTATCGCTTACTATAGAAGATACTGTTAACATTTTGGAACAGCCTTTCTTTGTATTGTTAAATTAATCTCTTTTTCTTTCTCTTTCGCTTTTTTTTTTTTTCTAATTTGTTTTCTTTTTCGACAAATTTCACCTTTTGAACTTTTGTCGATGCATTTTCCTATATGTTTGCTTGTAAATTTCGAAAACCTCTTCTTGTTCATCGCAATCATGTTTATGTTCTTTTGATTTGGTTTCTTTTTGTCGAAAGCATTCAATTTTTTTTTTTTTGCTTTTCTTTCTTAGGAAAAAGAAATTCGTGGCAAACTGTGTTTCCTTTGCATGAATTTTCATATTTTTGCATACAAATGAATGCGTTTTGTGTTCGCTGTCAATACCGTTTTCTTGTCTTGATATAAATTTTGACAACTTTAGTTCTTTTTCTCATTCAAAAATTCATTCATCTTTTCATTACGTTTTGTTCTCTCCTTACTTGCCGTGAAATTGCAAATTTTCGATATTTTTGCAAGCATTGAAGCAGAAAATTTTAATGACAAGCAAACTATTATTAGCTGGGATCAGACAGACCTACCTTGTCTCGATATTCAGCGCTAACAGTTTCCCCCTAACTGTGGACATTTAAATTGCGCGAGTGAAACTACTTTTGTAAATAACGGTTGCACACGCGTTTTTGATCAATCAGACGAAGAGCATCAAGCCCTCAAGCGGGGAAGGAAAACAAAACGCACTGCAATATTTGATCAAGAGCGTCCTTGTTGAGCAAATAACACGTTTCGTTCTACTCAACGGTTTCGAAAATTATCGATAACAGATAGTAGACGTGAAATCAAAAGATTGGATCCAATAGTTTTCTTCTACACATAAATGTACAAGCTGGCCCATCTGTACCACAATATGTGGTTAACAGGCCAAGGTAAACAAGATCCTCCTCCTTCGAGTATATATTGATACCAAGCCATACATACGTCTAGTTTGGAAAGAGTGTTTAATCTTAACTTTCTAGGTTAAATAAAAGTAATATCATAATAGAGAAGCACTAAAAGCACTATAGAGTGACCTGGCTTATCATTACGTACCCCTATTTCCCTTCGTTTATTACCGTTATTCCCGCAACGATTTTTCAAAATAAGATCTTATGTGGAAAGAGGTCGAAAAAGTGGGCCCATCCGAACGATTTTCAAAGACTTCCGTCTTTGCCTCAATACCTGCCGATATATTAAATTGGAACTCAGAATTACCTTTTGAATCGGTGGTTTTAATAACAAAAGGCGGGACTATATCAAGCCCCTCCTTTTATTGCATACATCCTTACATAAGTTTAATCTATTCTGGCATTGCAGGTGGCGTAGGGTATAATAATGATAATAAATATTTTTTGAATCCTCGCTCGCTTGAATAGTGAATTTGTAGGTGTTCTATAGAACCGCCTACATATCAGTTCATATATATTTCAAAAAATTTATTTCATTTTACTTAAAAAAATTAAATTTTATTGCCATAAAAAATAATAAAAGTCGAAAAACAGGTACGAATTTTGTTAAGGAGAATTTTTTTGTGTTGACGTCACTAAACATCAAGGGCGATCTGATTTGGGAGGCTCAGCTAGACGTGGTCTCTTCCAATCAAATGAAACCAACAATAATTGTTGCAATTAGGATAAAAAATGGGCGCGACACACCAAACTCCATAATGCGGTGAATTTTAAGCATGAAAAAGTCGGCTCACCATAGAGCAAAACTTGTTCAGCAAATATTTGCATTTCTAGCCTGCAGTGTTTTATCCTCCCCACCATTATCAGCGGCTATGACTCCTTCATAGCTTTCAATAGATGACTTACTGTCCACTCGAATAGAGCTTCCACTCCACCATGGGCTCTTTTTTGGATGGCCTCCCAAGCTCGGGTGCCCGCTTCCCATCTAATTCATATTCTCCATAAAAGATAGGAGAAGCAATGGTTAGTGTTGGCTCACATTCTTTACGATAAATAAATAAGACGCATGTGATCTGATATTAAGAAATCCTTTCATTTATTAGAGCAAACATAGCGAAATTCTGAAATGCTTGAGTTATTTCGAAATTTTCATTCAATTTTTCCTGTTTTCTTTCTTACATCATATCATCATCTATTAACTCCGTATCATAATCGACTTCTTCTTCCATGGACGCTCTATTTAGTGAATGCAACATTTGCAATGCGACATATACACTCAATAGCTACTTCAACTAGTTCGGGAAATTGTAAAATTAATTAAATGTGTCTTTGGTTTTTTAACTTAACAAAGCATCCTTTTTATGATTTTATGTAAAAAAGGAAAAAAAAAAAGAAGGAAAAATGGAAAATACTCTTGCATTCGCCCTAATTTTTTTTATGTAGAAAACTAATTATTTTTCATGTTTTTTTTTTCTAACAATTTTACACGGTCGTTATTTATATATATCGTATAAAATATGAAATGAAAATGAAACGACGACATCTGCTTCGATTTTACTATATGCAAGAAGGTATTCTTTCTGGTTTCCTTTCTCTCTGTCTCTCTTGTCACGTTAGAGGTTTTCCTATGCAAATGCAAATGCTTTGAACACAACATAATTCTCAAACATCTTAAGGTCATCTAAGGTCATCAATGGTCATTTTCAATATAATCAAATGCACACACACACACATATATACATATATACATATATATGAAGAGCGTTTATAGGAACGGTTATGCAAGCAGACAACCGTAGTTTGCTTGTATTCCTTGTTTTCTGCACATAACCAGAAAAAGGGTGTTTTTTGCCTTCCTTCGCTCCTCGAAGATTCCCAGTTTTGCCATATCTAATACATTATATTAGGTGTCTTTGTGATACTTTTTCTTTCTCCCTCTCTCTCTCTCTCCTCACTTACGTTATATGCACATAAGGAGAATATGTTGTATATATGTTTAGTTGATAAGATTTTTCATTAAAAAATCCTTAAATATCATAAAATTATAAGGACGTAGTCTTTTTTGTAAAATGTTCTTGGAAGATTTTCCTGGAAATCCGCTTTTATTTTGATTATGAAGCGTAACAACTATGAAAACATATCTTTTTTTTTTTTAGAAATTTTTATGATAGACAGACAGATAATGAATATGTTTTGATATGATTTTGAAAACTTCGTTAACAGAAGTTTTACTTTTCTAAAAACAGTTTTCCCTAAATTAATATTTGAGGTAGAACCGACTTTTTGATACCCTTTTGATGTCTTCATCTCTTTTTAAACCTGCCACAAATATTTATTATTGTGTTAGAGAAAAGTGGATCATCGATTGGATCACTGGTAACTTCATACCTTAGCTCTCAAAGCGGGATACGGTTTTTTGGTACATTAGACGGTACTTTAGGAATTAGTAATAATGTTATGTCTACAAAAAGGGTTCTGCCGCTTTTTTCCGACATTCAACATTTGCTATCGAAAGCTTTGTCCATTGCTGGCTGCTACTTTCTTTCATCTTCTTATGGGTCGCCCGTTGAAAAAATGAGTTATCTTTTGAGACGACCCATGTGTTATTGGTACAATTTTGGACCTCTTGTGCAGAACGAAAGTGCTAATGAGCCAGGCCGTGTGCTATTAATTGGAACAAGTCAAGAGATGGGGCCAGTGTGCTATTATTTATTTCCAATGATGTCTTGGTTGACTTTGCGACGTGGATTCGAGCTTTGTTATGCTGCGAAATCTTGCTCGATGTATTCAAAAAGCTTGGCTTGCTTTCGGCAACCGACAATACTCTACGCCGAGTTGGTTCCACCAATTACGAGGCATGATCTTCGACTTCTAAAAATCACTATATTTGACGCATTGACATAACTCTTGACATATTTTTTTACTGAAAGCGTCCCCGCTATAAGAATTTGAGAGTATTCGACGAGCCCCAGCCGCAGATTTCTTCGTACTTAAGCGGATAATGAATGTATCCAACAAATCAGAGAAATTTAGTTCGTGGACTAACATATTTCGATCAAATTTTCTTGACACATGCCCAAGCTTGTTGTATCATGTCTACGTCTGTTTATTCACAACACCGCTAAAATCATTTACTCGTTTATTTACTAAAAAAACGATTAATTGGTGATCTAAACGGGTACAAGCTTCCGCAAAAAAAAGCAACCCGGCCGTGAATGTAAAATATTGTGCTTTTGCTAAGCTGAACTTAAATTTTCCTAAAATATGATTCCAAGTCCACTACACTCTACAAGTTCAATCCTTAGCTTCAATTTGAATCTTTATTTATAGAGGCAAAGCGACGCACGTGTGATCAGAAGCGAGGAACAAACAATAGGCAGATTAAGCAACAGCTCATTATTTTGGCGTTGCCGTCGTTTTCGTCTTTACCGACCATACACATTACAATCTCCAGTAGGATAGCCCAAGTTAGAAGGAAAACGTTTTGATCACACGTTTTGATCGAGTTAAACGGAACTCGATTATTTCTGAAGCGACGGAAGTCGTGCATACGATAACATAATAACAGGATAACCTAAGTTAAAGTTATTTTAGTTTCAAATGATTTTTAATGAAATCCCAAAGTTAGTTAATTTCAATTTCTTCTGAATTTTATTACACTAAGATTGTAAGAATTCGGGTAAATTGCATTTTTATACCCATCACTGAAAGGGATGAGGGATACGTTCATTTCAGGAAAGTATCACAAAGCGTATTTATATTCTTGATCAGCAGCAAATTCTAAACCGATTTAAGCATGTCTGTCTGTCTGTCTAACCGTCTGTCCGTCTCTACAATGTCTGTTGTAAACATTTTCCTCGCCGCAAAAACGAAGCCATCGACTTCATATTCGGCGAAAGCATTGGAAGTTCTTGCATACAGGTTGATATTGAAAATGGACCAAATCAGTTAAAGGGCACGCCCATAGCAGCACATAAAGTGAGAGTAACTCTGTTTTTCAAAAGGAATGAGAAATTGGTTTTGTGCTCATTACTCATAAACTATAGCAAATATGTGTACAAAAACATATTCTGTGGACGATGCTGTAGCATTTGTGTACAAAAGTGGAAAAAATTGACCACGCCTACCCATTATTATAGTGCATCAAAATTGAATTGTTTTTTCAATACCTTTATAACGCGCAGAAACAAACTCCAAAAACCCCATGAAGTATACAAATTCGTGGCCAATTTCAAATACCGAATGCGCCTATTAGTCTGTCCGTCTGTCTGTTTGCGCAACTTTCTGGTGTTAGCGAAAATGAAGATATTGGCTACAAATTTACAAAAGAATCTGGAATTGACTTAAACTTTTCAAAGGACACGCCTACAACGCCCACATGCTTCTACGACAAAAACCGTTATTTTGAAAATAGAAAAAATCAGCTGCGCCCAATCCCTATGAAAATGTTGTTCTTTTACTTCTTTTGTCTTTTTCTGGGGTAAGCGGTGATGAGTACAATTTTCTTAGTTGTTCTTTATCGATGCTCTTTGACAAGCTCACGACTTCCTTAAGATAGAAAGATACGAACCGTGAAATACAATCCAAGGTGAAATACTTTCACCTTGATTTGATTGCTATACTATAACAAAATTAAAAGCCTGATATATCTGGAAAAAAGCCAAAACGATTTAAGTCTAACTTCTCATTCTTTAACGTTCCGGAAGCTATGCGCTATTAGACAAATTTTGGTATTTGTGACCAAAAAGAACAAACAAATCATCAACGTTGAGGGGAGGCTTTTACAAATTTCCAAATGTTTTGAATTATTAAAGCAAGAAATGCTTTGAACCATTTTATTAACATTTGGTGATCTTTAATTGTGTTTGAATTCTTTTGCGATCTCCTTCCTTCCTCTCTTCTCAATCTTATAAGTGAAGTCTTAATTATAAAATGATTGACATTTTCTGACAATCTCCGTAAACATATCAATCAAGTCTTGAGATCGCAACAAATTAATTAAAAAAGGAGAAAAAATGCTCGTTAATTGTCCTTTTGATCTTAACGGCTTTTAAACTGCAGTTCAAAGTCCATTCTGCTAAACAAAAAAAAGAAAAAAAAAATCGCTATATATAGAGAACATTCTACACAGAGAACAAAAACCCTTTCTTAAAAGATGCTTTTCATAGATCTTTGACCAGTTATCTCTGTTACCCTTGGATGCTGTTTGACCACAATGTCAAATAAACGCAAAAAGACATCAAAGACGAACTGCTCGAGTGAAATTATTTGGCATAAAACGAAAAAAAAAACATCCTTGAGAAAGGTTTAGAATTTGATCTGAGCATCTCGAACTCTTAATGAAAGAGAGGAAGAGGAAGAAGGGCTAAATGAAGGGGAGAGTGCCTTTTTGGGAAGAAGCCAGCTCGCTAGACTATAAGTTTACCGAAATCTGATTCAGTCTAAGGGAAACGTTCGAAAAAAAAAAAGTGTTTTCAAAAATCTTATTTTACTTAAACTTGATACGAATTCAAATAATTAGTTGAAGTTGAAGTTGAGGTTCTTACCGTTTAGTTGAAGGGAAACTTAGGAAGCGTTGC
>KK502595.1:390515-402033 GCA_000688735.1 Glossina austeni
TTTATTTGAGATTTTTTTTATTTTCCAATATTTTCCCATTTTCAGTTGAAATGAAATGCACTTCAGTTCAATCCTATTTTAAGATTGCAAGGCCTTTGAGAATCCTTTCTTTTAAGAAACGTTACACATATATCATCATGTACATCACTTGTACTAAATGATGTATGCGGCACCCAGAAGGACCTGAGATAGACCTATTTTTTATTACAGCTATCGAGTCAGATGCACTTTTTGAGTCAATCTAAACTTGTCTGCCCGCCTTACGGTCTTGTTTTCCTGTATTCGACATACGGGCGGCAATTTTTAAGGCATTTTGACGAAATTTGGTATACTTTCCTTTGGCTGTGCCTTGGCCCAGAGACGAACGCTGTTCGAAATGCTTCTTATGGGATTATTTTGTGTATCACTTTCGATATAATGGTTTTTTACGAAAAGTCGTTATACGAACCACTGTTACAAGTGAAGCGGTGTGGTATGTTTTATGGTGGGCCGTGGTTCTTTACAGTTTTTTTACTTATTATATTCAGGTATTCATTTTGTCAAAACGTTTGCGACGCCCAGAAGGAAGCTTGAGAGACCACCGAAACTATGTATATTCTTGATCAGCATTAAATTCTGAACCGATTTAAGCATGTGCGTCCGTATAATGCCTCCTCGCCGGAAAGCTGGTGCTACCGATTTCAAATTTGGTAGAATCGTTGGAAGTTCTTGCATACAGGTTTGTGTCAAAAATGGGCGAAATCGGTAGAAGGATACGCCTACAATACTACGTAAAGTAAAGACACATCCGCTTTTCAAAAGAAGTGAAAAACTGTCTTTTTGCTCATTACTCATAAACCACAGCAGAAAAATCTGCAATAAATTGTACGTGCACTCTATGGAGTATGATGTAGTACCTCTGTAGAAATGGAAAAATCGGCCAGGCCTTCTCTATTTTATAAAATATGAAATTTAGCTCTTTTCCGTTTTGAATTATTTTTCATTTTACTTTTATTTAACTTCACGAGTAAAAAGAAAATATCGATATCATTACGAAGTATAAATAGTTATCCGAATCAGCTCGAAATCTATGACGAAATTTTACCCGCCGAACCGATGTAGATGCCGTAGATGTCGTTTTTAAGAAAAGCCTTTGCGTGGTTTCGATTATTCATTTACGATTTGCGGTGATTTACGTGATGCTAGTGTCACTTTTTGTAAAACGATAGAAAAATTAAAATTTTTTGCTTTGATCAAACATTGCTTTTTAAGGGTAAAACCTATCGTTTTTTCAACGAAAACGACAATATGTCGGTGGTTTGCTGATTTCAAAGGGTGGAGCTGGGGATGCTGCACGCAGCGGATGCCTACGAAAGTTGGTTACATCAGAGAACATAAGAAATAACCCAGAAGTTTATCACTCTAAAGAAGTGAGCAAAAGGTCCCATCACTTTTTTGCTTGTGCACGAGAAAGTTGGTGCAGGTACAGCGTTTACCACTCAAATAAAGTCTTTTTGAAATATGACAAATCGCTCAGCAGATGTTCCTACACGTGTAATTTCAAGGCGATCAAAAACCATGCGGATGTGTGCACAAATCGGTACTAACCAAACTCTTACTGTAGCTGTGACAGTCAAGCCGCACTAAGATTTGAACCCACGAACATTGACTTGGTAGATGCAACTTTTACCTACTTGACTGTGCGGCAATATTGGCAAAGTTCGTATTGTTGCTTCACCCCATCGACTTTCCGGTTCTCGCCTCAAGCGGCTATAATTTGTTTAAGCTGGGAGCTTATCGGAAATGTTGAAGAACCATACTACTGTGTGTTTTTTGCCTTGTTAGTCCCGGGACTTATTGACCGATTTATTATTACATTCTAATTTGACAATAAATTTTAGTTTTTTACTTCTCTACGACTCTATCGGTTATCTTCCACATATTCCCTTGCGATAGCTATTTATCGGTGTTGATTTTCTTTTTTTTCGCACCCTTTAAAAGGTATGTAATATTGATTTATTTACTTTGTGATTATGTATTATACTAAATGCAAGTAAGACTAATAAATAAGTTATCACAATTTAACGAAATTGTCTATAATTTTTTTTATTTTTTTTATTATTTCTAATAATGGCATGTGTTGGTAGTTGTATGGAGACAATAAGACAATTTAATGTCCGCAAAATGACCATAAAATTGTTTTCGGAAGTTCAGATGCCAGAAAAACATAGAACGAACTACTGCATGCTACACAATTGTTACCTTTCTTTTTGCCTTAAAACAATAGTTGTGTGATATGACCCAAATAAAAAGAAGAAGCAGAATGCTAACCAGAAACTAGCTATAAATTTGGTCAATTTACTGATAGAAAATTATCTTATGGAACACAAGGTGTCTGATGACAAAACATAAAACAAATGTCCTTTCATCAGCCCACAAATCACCGAGAAAAGGCTAATAATTGCCTTAGAATACCAGCATATTATCCTTTTAAATAAGGGTGTAGGTGTTGGATTGCCCTCCTATTGTGTTTTTCTTTTCTATGCTCACCATAAGACAGGCTTGTCTGTCTAACACCTTCATTGTTCCTAATATGACTTTTAACATAATGTTCCATTTTTGGAATAATTTTTTTTTTTATTTTTTCTTTGCTACCGACAAAAAGACATCATCTTTGTCTCTACTTGCCCCGTCTCTTTTTTTTCTTTTTTAAATTTAGAACGTATTAGCTTTGTATCTGCTTATAGGTTGCCTGTGTGTCTGTTCTTTTTCCAATGACTTCTTTATGAAATCGTACCTTTAGTTGTCTGTCTTCTCTCCTTTTTCAACATGTGCCATTACGTACACTTTGTTTTTGTGTGTTATTGTTTGTCTTAAGGTATCGCCTCCGCAGCCAGTGTCCATTTACAGTAATGTTGTTTTGTTTTACTGACCAGATGTTTCTCTGACTTTAATATGTACTAAGAGGATAATTGTTTTGTGGTTTCCCTTATACATTTAAGAGGCAATTAATTCTGTTTATTTGTTTTTAATAACAAGCAAGACTTATATATATATATATGTCATATGTGTTGAGGCATAAATATTGTTAGAAAAGATTTAGCGAAGTTTCCTTAAATACTTAAGACGGCTTGACGGACGACTTTTTTTTTGCATTAAAAGCAATAGAAATGCTGACAAGACGAGTGCATTCGATTGGATGTATGAGAAATCTTGGGCGACTTTTTCCCCAAGACCCAGGGCGAAAATTGATCTGCATCGTAGGGTAAGCGATTGCCTAATAAACGCTTTGGAATTTCAATTGAGCGAAGCATAGAAATAAAAATTTGCATTTACTCTTCCTTTTCTGTCTACGATAATTCAGTTACCTAATGCTTTCATCCCATGAATCCGAAACTTGAGTGCAGTCTTTTTACATAACAATGACGCGCCGGTAATCGCCGACACTGAATTATGTTGTGAAGAGTTGGACAAATCGTTCTGTAAGAAACGTTTATATTAAAACATAGAAGAAGTGTTGGAACGATTGTATTAATCTTGAAGGAGATTATGCGAATAAATAAAGTCGAATTAGTCGTTTGTGAACGATATGTTGCACCTATTATTGACTTGATTCCAAGATCAGTGTTCTCGGGTTAAAATCTCAAGTGCGGTAGAGTTTGATTCAGTCATAGCTGTGGTAAATGATTACTCGGTAAAGGCAGAACACTGGCCGATTGGACATACACCCATAGGCATAGGCTGCAGCCATAAACTACCTATTTTTTTGTCCTCTCGCAGGACAGGAACTATGTAAAAAGATGTCAATAAAATAGATTTACTTTTTCTTATTTTTTTGACATCGATGACCGGGATTGTCTTAGTTTTACTTCTCATCTGCCACATCGAGAGCAGTTCCTAAGCTATGTACGTGAAGAGATCGTCGCGTACTCTATAGTAAATTAATTTGGTTGAAGGCATAGAAAAGTGAAGTATTTATGTACAGTTATATTGTGCGCTCGAAATGGAATTTTAGAAATTTCACTTCCGTCTTAGAAAACTGGTTCTAGAACCAATTTACTGTAGATTCCCAAAACTGGATATTTTCATAAATGAAAACATTTTACTAAATATGTAAAATTTTATAACAATTTTTGCTTTTTAAAGCCTGAGAAGTTTTCGGTCACTTTGACCTCTGACACCAAGAACTTATATGCACATACATAAAAAAAAAAATTTAAAACTACCCTTTAATATGTATTTAGAACAATACCGACAAACACACTGAGGATGATCTAGATCTAATAAGAAATAAGTTTTTTTGCTTTTCTACATAATAAAAAAGCGAAATATTTCGAGCTACGGAGATATCCGGTTTTCATTGGAATAGTTAAGAAAAAATTGAAAGTAAGTTTTTCTAGAAGAAAGAACTAAAATGCTTTCCACATTTGAATACATTTGAATTTAAAGCATATTGGAATACGTTAACCTTTAGGCTCACCTTATATAAATAGGCGAGCAACGCAAATCGCGGACTTTACAAAAAGAAAACAAAAAAAAAAAAATCGAAGCCAGAAAATTACTTTATTTTTGTTCTTTTCAAATGCACGGAGGTGCCCTTATGATGTGTGTGTTCTTTAGAGAATTTGCTTTAAAAAGTCGTAAAATGTAGTTTTAAATATTTAGTTATTTACATACGTAAATGCATATGTAGCCAAGTAAAGGTATTGGATGTGTTCTCTCTTGTCTCTTGAAGTGATATTATTACGCAAAGTTTAAAATTTACGACTACATCACCGTTGATCTACTTTGTCTTAAAATTTAAAGGTTTTCATTTTATGACCATTTGGATTTGTTACACTCCGATGAACTCTGAGCAACTAAAGTTTTATTTCTTAAGCAAAGATCGTAAATTATAATAATACAGCAAGTATTTCGAAGGTAGAAAATGTGGAAAAACTTCCTGCTTAAGTTTCTTCGCAGCGGTTATTTGCGTACTCATTACTTATTAACTAATTGTTGTTGTTTTTGTGAAATTACGTTCATCTAATTTAAGGAATTCATGTGGATTTTGAAAAACTTCCTGCTTAAGTTTCTTCGAAGCGGTTGTTTGCGTACTCATTACTTATTAACTAATTGTTGTTGTTTTTGTAAAATTACGTTCATCTAATTTAAGGAATTCATGTGGATTTTGAAATACCATTTTAGTGATTCTGATAAACGCTTTAAAGCTTAAGTAGCTAATGATTTTTGAAATTTCTAAAAAAATTTGTCACATCGAAAGTCTTACTCATATAGTGTAATATGAGTTTTTCATAACAATTTATTATTCTTTACCTACTCACGTCGTAAAATATCCTTGCAATTAGGCCTTCCTACCGTACAAAGTGTTACTTTTCAAAAAAGCTTTGAAACTGCACCTCTCTGGTCCGATAATCGACTTTTCTGGATCCATGCTCATCATAAAATTTTCAAAATATTTGAATTCGTTGTCACAAAGGAGTTTATATCGGCTCCAGCCGATACAAAATTTTCCAATTTATTTATTATGAAAATTTAGAAGATTCTACCGATTTTTATTAAGAAACTATTGGCGTGAGGGTGGCCGATCTAGCCTATGTGTAGCCTATATTTTTGTGCTTGCTGAAAGGTGAGTTATCTTCACACTCTGTTCAGGTACTTGCTAATACTTAGATAGAACAGAAAAGAAATAGAAGACATAAACATAAATAGAAAACAAAGCCTTGCTTTCTTTTTTGTTGAGATTGGGCCGACCAAGTCAGTTCCAAGGCAAAAATTCTGCAATTTTTTTCTTAACGGATTAGAAAAGTTAGACACTAACAGCTAAGACATGAGACAGTAATTTATCATTAGTCCGCGACCAAATTTGATTTTTCTGCTAGATTTTAGCGTTCGTGAACACTTATTAAATATCTGGTATTCGCTTACTTCTCTGAAATGTTTTATAGCCTCCAATTTCATACACACTTCATTATACATAATAACAATAGGTGTTTTTCGTTCTGTTTTTCATAACACAATGCATAATTTTGTTGTTTTGTTCTATTTTATCTCCATATTTATAATCGTTTCGCTCGTTTTTCAATTCTCGACAATTATTTATTATCGATTTGTAGATTGAGCATGAAAATATGTGGACCAGCATCAGAAGGATAGACGAATAAATGGACGGAAAGATAGACAGACACAGGCAGACAAATGTACAAGCTGGCAGATAGATGAAGAAACAGAAAGGCAGGAGTGGAGTGGACTGCCAGACCGACGGAGAGACAGGCAAAGGGCGAAGAGCAAACAGGCGAAGAGACAACTAGGTGGAGAGGAAAGCAGACGGACAGACAATCGCAAGGATAGAAAGACTTAAATCGATTTAAAAAAGGGTTTTGAATCGCGTGATATAAGAAAGAGTAGATCTATGTTAACTAGCTCTGCGTGTTACATACATGCCCACCTATAAGTGACGTAGAATATAAAAATATGTTATACGAAAGACAAAAATAACAATAGCAGTCCTGTGGACTATTTCATGGCTTTTGAAATTAAAAATTCTTGTATTACAAAAATTTATTAGTTGTACGGTTTAAATATATGACTGCAATATATGCAAAATATATATGTAAGCATAATGTGTGAGCACTTTTTTACTCACTAACAGCCTTTAAAAATTTCGATAAACCTTACTTTGTTGCCTTATGGAGTTATCTCATTTTTATTACGATCATAGAAGAATCTAGAAATCGTATTATTACGTTTACCGAGGAATCTACTCTTGTGTCTCTGAATTTACTGAAGTAAATTATTAAAAAGAAATGAAAGCACTATAGTGGACACCACTCTACAATTCGACATAATTGTGCAAATAAATATCTTTCAAAATAGGTCTTTATATATGGAGCGTCTGAAAAAGTAGTAGGATTCGAAGCAGTTTTAATAGCGTTCGTTCATGCGTCAAAACACGCCGGTGTGCTAAAGTTCATCAAAAATTACAACCCATAGCTTGAACGCAAGAAAATAAGAAAGACAGATGGAAAGCCCAGCTTAAATAGATACAACAAAAAATGGGTCTATCGCGCGTCATTCTGACTGTTGCATACATCCTCATAAAGATAATGCATCCTTGCATCACAAGCGTTGTACTGTATAAAAACTTTCCTTAAGTGCAATTTTTATTAGGTTGATGTCTAAGATAAATACCAGTTTGATATACGCGTTCACTTAATTAATGAAATGTTTATCTTACTTAATGAGTAAGAAATCAATTTTAAATCAATTTCAATTGATTTTAATAACCGTTAATCAAAGATCAGTTCATTTACTAATAAGTATATTGATAAACTTTATTGCTATTGTTGTAATTATAAATCCTACGGGGGGTTAATCAAGTGATGATTGTAAAGTTCACTCGAATAATTGAGTAGTATATGAAAAAATAAGTAATAAGTAAGTAAGTAAGTAAGTAAGTAAGTAAGTAACTAATAAATAAGTTATTATTAATTTAAATATCCCCTTACGTTGCTGTAGATTGGTTTAAAAGATCAACCAGAATTGCCTGTAATTAAATGATGATAATTACTAGCACATTATCGGCAAACATCTAAAATATTTATAAATCAAGCAAGTCAAGTATCAGCAGAAGCAGCAGCAGCAGCAGCAGAAGCACTCTCACCACCGCCACCACCCAACGAAGTCGAAACGAAAGACGAAACTGAACGTAATTAAATGAACGGCTAATTAAAAAGTCTTTGATGTGGTTTTTCCTTCCTTTGACTTTTGCATGCAAATCGAAGACCAAGTAAAGCTCTTAGAAGCGCTGAATGGATATTTTATGCAATATTTAAAACAGCGAAATGTCAATTGCGATAAATGAACATGAAACGAACAAATATTACAAGACAATCGAATTCGTTTTTAAGATTAAAGCAATTATTGTAAACCATTAAATGCACAACAACAACAACAACAACAACAACAACAACATAAAAAAAACAATGTTATAATGCTATTGTTGCTATTGTTGCATAAAAATAAAATTGACTATGAAAAAAAAAAAAGCTAATATTTTGGGTTGACATGATCATGATTTTAACATTTTGTTTATATTATGTTGTTGCTTATGCATGAAGTAAATGTTAAATCGAAGGAATTGACGATAAAAAAAAGGGGGTTAAAAATCAGTCAAGTTTTTTGCTTTTTCTTCCAAGTCGAGCAGCATCACAATAATAAGATCAAGTTAAGTGAGTGCAAAAAGGGTGAAGTTCTAGTTTTAATGAACTATTTTTCTTTTTATTGTTAAAATTTAACAAATTTTGACAGTTTCACAATAATGTTTTCATAATAATAATCGCATACGACCATATGACCAGTGTGACCATTATGACCATTTGTGTGACCGTTGGTAACGAGTAAGGAAAGAAAACAAGAAAATACGTTATATTTTTATTATTTAATTAAAAAACAAGAGAAGAAAAATGGAGTGAAAAATTCCCAGAGAAATTCTAGCATTTGTGCACCCTTATCCTGCATCCTGTCAGGATGTGATCCTTTGATCCGGAAATAATGAATGAACTGAAATTATTGTAAATGTCATGTTTTTAAGCTCGACACGGTATCGATATGACTTTGTGTTTTCTCTATAAAAACAACAACAACAACAACAACAGCAGCAGCAGCAGCAGCAATAGAAATAAAACCCCTATTAAGGGAAAGTTAATGTTTATCATTGAAAATCACGGTGTGTTGCATGTTCAAGTCGGAACGAAATACACATTTGACAGAAGCCACCTGCATTTACAAACTAGAAAATTAAACCTCAAAGTTACTTACTACACGTAATGAAAGCGAAGCGAAGTACATACGTATGGAAAGTGAAATATTTTTTAGTTTTGAAAAAAAAAATTAATCGCGTGACTTTTCCATTGCATTCCATGTAGGGGAGAGAGAAGTTGATTTTGTTTTTTTTTCCAAAACTAGGGATCATTTACTATTACTTGAAAAGTTGAACAATCATCGCACTATTATCCTTAGAGGGGAACCGAACATTTGGTTTAATTGCTGCTTGTGAGAATATTTAAAATATCATAAAAAGAAGCTTAGACTAACTAACTTCTGTTACGTTTCCGTAAGTGTGATCCGGCTTTCTTTAAAACATGATTAATATGGATTTTTAAATATATTTTTCCCCTATGCATCGAAGAGTTTCTTGATCTTCTCCTCCTTTGATCGTATACTTGCTGTTGGAGCGGACTGTTACTGTTACTCATACTCATACATATACATCCGATTCATGGATATAGGTATAGATATAGGATTGTTGTCAAATGAACTTCAAAATACCCACAAACATACTCACAATAATTAATTCATTGAACATTGAAAAAAATTGACGTTTTTTTATATATTTTCACTATTGCAACGGATGCTGGACTAACATGACGCCTGACTATTTTTCAGGATCATCTACCATAAGGAAGCAAGTTCGAGTTTGATAGAAGAACAGAAGGATTTCCATTCTTAGGCGCACAGCTACTTTTAGCGGTGTTTTGTACGAACACTTCTTGTGGGTGCGGTTTTTTGCTCTTACAACCGTTCATTGTCGATTTATTGGCATCAGTGGCAGCGAGTGTTTTTATTGATTGCTTTATGCTTTATGCTTTTCCTCCGTTGACCATTATTCTATCAGACGGATTATGGTGCACCGATTCGTAAGTTATTTACTCACGCCGTTATCTACGACGTCTTTGAGTGTTTGTGCTTCTCTATCAATCTTTTCTTAACAAAATCTGTATGGAATATTTTTTCCATATAGCATCGTTTGTATGTTTACCCGCTCTGCTCTCGCACTGCACGCAGGCTTTTGGTTTCTGATGTTTGCCGTCCATATCTACATCTTGGCTCATGGAACTTTCTTTCTCCCTCTTCTCTTCTATTCTCTTGTGTAAACATGAAGCGCTCGCTGCTTCCTTACCAACGCAGTCGGTAATTTGCCTGATGATTTTGTATCTGCCTTGCATACAATTTCTTGTACATTAAACTGGATAGTTTCGGTGTGAAAGTATTGTTTGGTGCATGCCTAGTATGCCTCCTCCCCGGATGGTCGTCAATAAACTAACTCTATCTACACCAGATTAGCGATATTATCTCGCACTCGACAAAATTGTACACATTTAGTATGGCTTCCGAGTCCATTGCCATTGCCAAAATAAATCGTCCTGTTTTTATATTATTTATATATAAATATATAATATATATATATAATTATCTATGTAGAAAATAATTACTGTTATCTCTCTGTTAACGTACTTCAAAAGTGGGGGCCTTTAAAAAAGAATTACGTGAATTATTGATTAAATGAATTTTCCATCCCCTGCATTCTGCAGTGATTACCGTTTTCTTTATAAATCACAACAGATGCTTACAACGTTCCAGTTTTTTCGGACTGTTGGCAATGTGAACTGATATCAATTCATGGCACTTGCTTTGTGTATAACAGTTGTTGGGGATTGTCGCCTCTGTATACAAAATACCTTTTTTTTCTGCTTATGCATGAGCATTACATCTGATCTGTTAGTTTGTACTCTGCGATCTGCATGGATAGAGCGGTATCACTAATTACCACTTTCGAGTAGTGAGTCAGGTTAGTAGGCCATCTGCCAATGCATTATTTTTTCAACACAGTAGTGCCGAGTTTCACATTCCATTGTTGTGAGGACATGCTGGATATTTTCGAGTTAATTGCTTCCATATTGGCATTTATGAGAACTGACCGATGGAGATTTTAGAGTAGCTTTTAGCTAACTTTCATTATTACTATTATTATTCCTTATCCCAAGGACTTTGACTAAGGTATCTGTAATCAACAGATGCATCTAAGGTAACTTCGAATTATGAATTCACTGCCAAGACACTGAAGTCGATTGAAAGAAAAGTTAAGAAATAGAATTCAACTGAAAAATTCGCTTTTCACGAAATCATATATTTATACACATATGCACATTAGTTACAGTCAAAGGAAAATTTTATAAAATTAAAAAAAAAAAGAATGTAACGACATTACTGATATTGTTGACATATACTTTGCAAACTGACAGTTAGTGTGTAAAAAAAATGAAAAAATATATAAAAGGAAAATATTGAAAGCAAAGTTCATAGATGACTTGAAACGAATCCTTTGAACGTTAAAGGGAAAAAACTTGTTCACTAGAAGTGCTTCATAGTATTAATTGCGATCATTAAAGTGTAAGTTTAACCGATCAGCTTGCAGTGATTTTCAACGAAACATTTTGTTCATCAAAATTGAAATATTATTTAAGCAAAGAATATGCTCCGGTATGCAAACACGATGACAAGTTTAATATGACTTTGCAATAAGGAATGTAATGAAAAAGTAACTTCTCCTGATAAACACAGAGGTGTTCATCTATTCGCTCGTGTTTCGCTCATATTTTTTGCATATCATGTACATGATTATCAAATATGAGTATAAGCACATGTGGGTGCTGCCAATCCCATGGGTAAAAACCCCGTAAATTTATACAAAAAAAAA
>KK502595.1:402348-413434 GCA_000688735.1 Glossina austeni
AAACAAAGTAAAGGAGAGATACGAATATGTCAGTAACATATAGACCAGGTTTCTGACTTTGTTAGCATGTCTAACAAAAAGCGAGCGAGTATTTGTGTTTTTTTTTTTTTTCATATTTTCTCTTTTTAATGAATTTTCAATTTAATTTTTTTCCTTACTTGAGGTGTTTTACTTATACTTCATTCTGTGTCGGTGTGAAACCAGATAATACGTAGAGGCAGCACATGCTCATATGCTACATTGTAACGTTGACAACAATGCTGACGCATGCCTGACATTTTTTTGACGTTTTACAGGGTTTCAATCTTTCATTCCTTACCCACAGCACCTATGTTCAAGATGCCAATGTATTGGTGACAATGCGTTAGTGTTTCCTTGCATACAGCCAACGTTACTTCTTTTGCGTTAATGTTATTGTGCGGCAATATATGCTCATTTGATTGTTGATTTCTCTACTCTTTTTATTCTTATTCTTATTTTTTTTTTCTTTTTTTGGTTTTTGTTTTAACGATTTTCTGACATTAAATTGAACTGTCATAATTTCTGACATTTCAATTGTCAAATGACAGATCATTTTACACGCTTACTTGAAAAAAAAAAAGAAGAAACCTATAAATACATACATATATATATCTATGTATATATACATATATATAAGAACGAAATGTGAACGAAAGAAATTCCCATCTGATATTTAATCTAGTTTTAAGAGGATTTGCCAAGAAAATCGTAAAAATTTGTTTAAAAGTCAATTATCTATATATGTCTTCTGTTCCTATTCAATGCTGTGCTCAGCTGCCTACAAAAGTTATTCATTAACACGAAACAAAAAGGAATGTGAAAATTTTCTATAGAAGGACCATAAGTCCAGTTTTTAAGCAATGTCCTTAACTGAGCGAGGGAAGACTTAAAAAGCGAAATAATAAAAGTCTGAGGGCCAAACTTATACTAACCACGTTTACTCGTTTAGGCATTAGGTGCGAAAAGTAGGCTTACGGACGCACATAGCGCTGGGGTATCATAGTATAACACTAGATATTAGGCTTAAATCAAGTACTAGGAGTGAATCGGCGGACGGTTTGCTCAATTGTTATACGTGACATAAAGGTGAATTTATCGTCTCGATGCCTTTCTATGTGTGTAAGTTGTGGGTATAGAAAACGAAATGTTATGTCAATTTCGTTTTCTATTTTTTTTTTTTTTGTCATAAATCCATTGACAACATGTTTACACACTTGAAACTATATATTGTGACAACTGTTTTCCGCTGCTCCACATTAAATTCCCTTGCACTTAGTTAGTCAATCAAGAGTCAATCAAGAATAACTTTCCAAATAAAAATCCATCATTAGCTGTTAAAAGTTATTGTTAATGACACAAAAAAGGGATATTTTCCTGCAAAATCAACCACAACTGTAAACATTACACAGCACTTTATAAAAAAGTATTTCATGCTGCTCACACACAACAATCAAACGTGCGCTACTCCTGCACCACTTTTTTTTTCGTTTTGAATTAAGTATACAATCGCGGGGAAATGTTCAACACCGAAAGATAAGGATCTACTAATTTTTTCAGTCTGATTGCAACACCTAAAGGTTGCATAATTTGTGCAGAAGTAATAGATTCCGATTTAAAATTCTGGTCTAATAAAGATTCTCCTACTCTTTTTAATAATTGTTCTAAATGTTGGTTGGATTGCACTGCCTGCTGGTCAAACAAGGCAGCATCTATGTCGCCGTTTTAGCCAAGACGTGTGAAAATTAAAAGTGGGGTAAGGCCATATAACTTATATCGTATAACTTTTCCAGATCGATTGATCTAAAGTGCAAGATAAATGTTTTCTCTCCATTGTTGAAATGAAAACCGAAAACCGGGAAATTTTTACTAAATTTCAATATTCGCCATTAATCGCGTACAGCTCTCTTATTTATGGCATTAATGCGTGCAACATGCAGTTGTAACCTTTACAGGCACATATCTCAAGCACTTTCCTTTTATAAGAATTCCTATAAATTTCCCTCAAAGCCCCTGGAATGATTTTCATGTTATTGTGGATTGCGCTTTGTTGCAAAACCAACAGTCTGTTGGTTGTACCCAAGGAAGCAAGATGGACAGACGGACAGCAAGCTTGGAATAATTTTCGGTATGTCTTTGTCAAGCCCTTCTGTGTGTTGCATACACCCACACAAACGTAAAATAACCTTGCATTATAAGTGATGTTCAATGCGAAAACGCAATACATTTACTTTTATTTTAAATCAAAAAATTTGAAAATTGTTAACAAAATTAAACAAGAAAATCTAAACGAATAATACAAAATAAAAAAGAAAATACCGAAAGTATCATAAGTTTGTGGACATATGTGGACAAAGCACAAAGAAATTGAAGAAGCACCAATAAACAAGTTGGCATATCCGGGCTCTATTGCCTGTTTCGTAGACTATATCTTAATTACGATGGGTCTGTGGTTGTAGCTACAATTGAGAGCTCGGGCGGTAACATGACAACCGCAAAGGCATAACACTTACATAACACTTCTCTTTCCCTCTCCCCGCACTTTTTTCTGTCCACCGCCATGCCATACGTACAGGAGATATCATCCGAGTGATTAGATTAGAAAGGAAGGGTTCAAAGATTGGTCTTGGAGTTTAAAGAAACGCTCACGATCATTTTCAAGATGGTTTGTTCTTCGGCCGAAACACATCGGAGTGTGGCAAGTTTTATCAAAATTTCTCGAAAGTTTCGGTCTGTGGGCTGAAAGCAAGCCAGCAAGACACCCAATCGGTCAGACAAGCTCAGATCTAATACGGAAAATGATTCTGAATCGATCGGTATAATGAAATGTGCGTCTCTCTGAAGTCATCCGTTGTTTGTTGCATACATCCGCACAAACTTAATACACCTTGATGTGGGGTATGAAAAGAGATAAAGAAAAGTGCAAGATATGAGTAACCATGTCATAGCTTAAGCTTTTGCATCGATGCACATAAAATTTTTGTTTTACGAAGAAAATCAAATTGTGTTTGCATAACACTTTCTGTACACACAAAAATGTACCGGCTTAGTTTGAGTGTAGATCGCATTCAAGCCTTCGTATCCATCATAAATCATAATTTCACTTCATTTATAGTAAGCACCAACAAATTTGACCGTCTCAGTTGACATTAAATGTGCAGTAAGAGCGACATATATACATGACGTCTCAGCTATAAATCATCAGTGGGACTTTACATATGGAACGTACTACTACTGTAAGGCAGAAGTGGTTTAGCGCTTAACTTCCCACGTAGCTCGTAAAGTGAAAACAATGCCAATGCTTTGATGAGTTAAATCATATTTAAGAGCTTTAAGAGCATTTTATGCATAAAAGTGAATGCGAAAATTAACGCAAATAAAAACTAACGCAGTAATAAACATCGTATGCAGAAGGCGCTCAAAACAATTTGAAGACTATTAGAAGAAGAAGGCAAGCATTTGTTGTAATGGCTTAAAGTGAAGAATAAATAGTTGAAGACGAACTTGAAGAAGATGAGAACTTTTTTTGAAGACAAAGAACGTTTTTATTGAGTATTTCATTAACAAACAGAAAAGATCCATTACATCGGATGAGGTGAGGGACTTAAGGTAGGCAGGCAGACATATGCATTTACAAACAAACAAACAAACACGGCAGCTAAACTGTGAGATTATGTTAAGAAAAAGGAAAAAGGAGAAAAGAAAAACGTAACCTTAACTATTTTTCTGTTATATTTTTGATCTGAAGAGATAAATGACTATAAAAGTACCGTTTAATGAGCATTCGGTCTAAGTTAAAAATCGATTGTTTGCTTAGATATGTTGCGGTTAGTGTTGGGAGATCAAAATAACTCAGGTAAATGGTATCCTTTGTTTGCATCGCATTGCATGGAGGGACAAAAGAAACATTTCAAAGCGGAAATGTTGTACAGTAACAGCTGGAGTTGTCGAGTAATAAGCCAAAGATTTTTATTTATTTTTTTCTTTTGCTTTTAAAGAAAAATTATATAAATCTAGCATTTTTATTAGTTTGCTGCATAGGAGGAGGAGGAGGAGGAGAAAGATAAAGGATTTGATGGCCATATTTAAGTAGAAAACATTTTCTTTCTTGATGACACCACTTATATGTCGCACATACATACATACAATTTCTTTTCTCTTTCCTTATTGCTCTCATTCTGCAGCAAAAAAAAAAACAACATTAGAATGAAAAAAATTATAACAATCTTCTGTTGTGTATAAGTTGATGATGGGTCTCAAGTGTTTAAGTGTTATCCTTTTTGTCGCTGCTCTCTTTAGACTTTTATATGAGAAAATTTGTGCACAAATAACGACAACGACAACGACAACGACAATCGCTTTATAAAACTGATGCGATTTTATGCTTTTTGCACTTTGACTACACAGAAATATGACGACACTTAACGAACGACTAACAATGTCGGTTCGACGACATTTGTGGATATGAATACGTATTATATCTTTACACTTCCAAAGCACTCGCACAAAAAAGGATAACATTATTATCTATAGCTCAACTTAAAACAGTTAAGGGTTCTTTACATTCATTTTTGTTGCATTATTTTATAAAAATGCGATTTTTAGGCTTAAAAGACTAAAGAGTTAAACTAGAAGAATGAGTCGAAGCGGGGTAAGTGTATGGTGTAAGCACCATATCTCCCACCATATGCATACAATGCTTTCGCATTGTAATCTGTTATGTTATTGTGTATCAAGTGAATATTGTTTGAAAATGTATCCGAAAGAAAGACAAATACGCAACAATACGTGAGCGATAATATGTTCGGAATAAAAGAAGGAATAAAAAATGAAATAAGTGTAAATGCTACTAAATACGGTTAATGCCCCGTTGGAAGTTATATAGGCAAGCACTAAATGGATTTTAAGATAATAGGGATCATTTTATCTTCGCAATATGTTTGCACGCATTGTTCGTAATTGAATGCCATTTACAAATGAAGCTTAACTCAAAGAAAAGGACAAGAGGCAGAAGCATACGCTGGGGTATCTTTATATTCCACTTCAAGTTTCTAAGCAGAATATTAAACTGCTTAAGTTGGATCCTTCTAAAAGTATTCGGAAACATGTGAAGCGTTGCCATTATTGTAGACATAGGAACAAGTTGATGACGGTCACGCAACAGGTAGGAATATAAGCAGATCTCATTTAAACATCTACGATCAAGTTTTCAATATCCATTACTGTTCAAATCGTTCTTCCACTCAGAAGTAAATGTCAAACCAAATAATGCAAAAACTAAATACGTCACAATACGAGATAGAAAGGAAACTAAATACGAAATATCCGTTTATTACTGATCATCAATCCCTTCCCATTTAAAAACCGTTGCACCGACGTTATGTAGAGATAATGTCATAATGCTAGTGCTGGACTCCATAGTGCCAAAGCCAGGCACTTTAAAGGCTGCTCTCGACCTAAAACGATTATCACGAAGTTGTTTCTCTCATCATGGGAGAAGAAAATGGATATATAGTACACATATATATATAAACATAAACATCTATTAGCGGTTATATCGGGTAAGTACCGTCCTTGTCGGAGAACAATTGTTTAATAGCGATTAAGTTGAATTCGCTATTAGGAAACATGTGGACTCTTTCCCTTCTTATCGTGGGGATAGTGAAAAATTCTTGCTAAAAAATTAAACCTCGAAGAAAGGTCTATTAAGGGTACCTTTTCATGAAGGCCGTCGTGCAACAGGTGCACAAACAGATCGAGGTATTGGTGGGCCTCGAATGTTTTACTGACATACAATAGCGAATTGGATGAGCATTTTGACGTCTTAGAGCAAAATTTTGATAGGTATCACCATTATGTATAAGAAGAAGACAATTTGCAGATCTGATGCGTTACAAGGCGGTAAAAAAGTAAGGGGGAATTTCGTTGTAGAACGCAAAGCATTTGTTTATTCATTCTTCTTAGACTTATGTTAACGTTTCTTCACGTCTTTGAACTCAAATACCTCAGGCTAGCAACTCTTGGTCGAGCTAGCAACTCTACCAAGAGTTGAGCTAGCAACTCTACCAAGACTCTTGGTTAAATACCGAGAAAATACTTTTCTTTTTAACATCGCGAATGACTCAGACGTGTAGCACGCTGACGGACAAAAAGAAGTGAGGAAAGAGAAAAAGATAGGCAGCCCGATCGGTAAGTATTGTATCTTTACCGACAGTTAACTCCTGTTGGCTCAAAACGATTACCAGAACGCGCTTTCTTTAACAGCATCAGCAGTCTTGTTATGGAAATACGATGCTTGTTGAATGATATTTTGCTTCACGAGTAATTGCGTCAGTACTACAAAATGGATTATCGTGATAATAACGAAGCATTGCTTTGCCACAAATGCAGACTCACGAAAACAGCCTCGAAGGTCGTATAGCTTTCCTTGTTTACGGTTCGATCGTCTGCAAAGAACTCTAGTCAACAAAACCGCGGGAATTAAAGAAAACAATTTAAATGATTTGGATTTTTGATTTGCGTTCACTTGGCCCCTCTGAGTCGGATGTCCTTCAGCACAATATTCGAATGCTTTGTTTATAGTGCATACCGGTTCTTTTTATTTATATATAGATTCCAAGTTGAAGAGAAATTCCGATTTATTTGCTTATCCTTTCTAATAATCATTAACGGCTTGCTGCGTGGAATCAAACATCGATTTGCCCTCACATGGGGGGGATTTGTGAAAAATTAATTGAATCAATAAAACGATCGATTTTTTTTAAAACAAATAATTCATCGATCGTTGCATTATAATTAACGATTAAAAAAAGAGATGAGAAAAATCCCTTAAAAAAAACATGGACTGTGGTTGGCACGTGTTGCTGCTGCACTCTAAAAATCAACTAATTACTCAAAAAACCGACAAATTTATATGAAAAAAAAAAAAAACAGAAGAAGAAAACAAAGAAACAGTCGAAGCAAAGAGTTGGAAACGTAAGCGGACAAAAACAAAAACATAACCAAATCGGATAAGAGTGCAAAAGTCAAATGTAATAAACAACATCCCGTTTCCAGATCATATCGAAAGTAAAGCGAAACCAGAAAAAAGGATAAACTGCTGCAACGTGGTGATCTGCGTAAAGGCGAGAAGAAACGACAATAAAAAACAAAAACAAAAACAAAAATCTCTTAAAAAACCAAACAAAACGAGACTAAACGACGACCTCAATAATTTCACAAACCAATGACGATGACGGCTACGATGATGATGATGATGATGATTGCCCTAATTTTGGACATAACGCAACATAACACACACACACATACACACACACACACACACACAACAAGAAGATCAAACCCTTAAATGGGTTAAACGTATGAATTGAAATGAAAGGATGCCTGCCGAGGCTGAACAGGTAAGAAAAGGTTGAGGAATAAACAAACAGAGCCCAGAGATAACAGCGCCACAGAGAACAATGTGAACGAGACTTTACTTCATATGAACTTTAAACACTCTTTACCTCTTTCCCTCTTTCCCTCTTCTACTACGACTGCACTTAGTTACGCCTGATCGGCTTAAGTGGCATACTGAAAGGATTATAGTGTAGCTGCAGATCTACGTTTCGAATTATTTCTCGTCTCTTGTTATTGTGTAAACAGAGGCTGTTTGTATGTTTTTTTCTTTTTTTTTTTTTTTACTCTTTCGTTTTTGGTTAACGACGTTTGTTAGTGTTGTTGTTGCGGTTGTGCGTGCTTCGAACAGTGCTCAGCCTAGGTATCCTGCTGAGTGTGCGCATTTGCACATACATATATATTTTAGTTCTATTAATTTCTTTTTGCCTGCGCAGTTTACCTAAGCACTCCACAGATAAATGTGAAAACTAGGGGATGTTCTCTGAGACAAAATTGAAACAAACACGCGATTAGCATTCAAATCCGCTTTTCGCTTTTGTCCACATTATGAACACACATATTGTGATGTGTTGCGAAACTTTTTAAATATTCGGTTGTTTTTTTTTTTAAATTTGTTAAAAAGAAAAAAGATGCCCTTAGCGAGAGCATTTCATTTACGCATTTTCCCACTTGTTGTTTGCTGTTTTCATCAAGCGACGTTAACAATGCATCGCATTTAACACTTTTTTAAGCGCGGGGGTGAGTGTTAAAGCGTTTTGTCCTTATTGAGTTTATTATTATTAACAAGTGCTTGTCGCTACACTATTGCATTATATACTTTTGGTGTCAAACTTTCCCATGAACGTTTAACGTGCTCAAGTTGTTCTATTCATTACGATGCCATGGCAAAGGATTTTCTTTCTATTGTTTTTCTCTAGAAAAGCTATGGAGGATGTGCGTTCAAGTACATATTTATAAAGTATTGTTTGTTTTTTTTTTTATAATTTTATAAGCGAAATCCATGCTTAGCTTTATTCGAATCGCATATACCCTAAAAACATATATAAAACTCAATCGGCTTAGGAATTCTGAGCTCGTAAAGGTCATTAAATAATATGAGATAATAAGTGTAATAAAAAATAATACAGGTGACCCTACTATAACACTGTTTCACTTTAACACGGCAAGAAAAGATTGTCAACTCTTTTACAACATCGTGCTTCAATAACTCGACAAAAGTATTTCTCTTTTGTTTCCGTCTAAAGACCAAGTAACTTACAGGGAATATAAAAAAACAAAGACTTTTTTGTAGCTATTGAAACGTTACTGGGCCTCTGGTCTCATATAAAACAGTTTTTCACAACATAAGATACTTTGCAGAAACGTATCTACCATGTTATGTGAGGGTTATCTGTATTTCATGGGTCATCCTATAGTACGTGCATTAATGTGGAAAAAATCTGGCGATCTTTTCTGATATTTAAAGGAATCGAAATTTCATTTCTTTTTTTAAACAAGTGGTGGATATAAAGGATTCGCCCACAGCAAAGCATAATTTGCTTTCTTCTTAAAAAATTTGAGATGCAAATACGATTAAGGCCTACTCGCCTTTCCATGTGGCAATACTTTGGTTTATCACGCTCTTCTTCATTCCTATTCATCAGTCATTTTCTCTCTTTATCTCTTTATCTCTTATCTTCGGCTCTGTTATCCGTGGTGTCGTCTTCTCTAACCGCTCGTTTCTCTGTTCGACAGTCTGATTATTTATTTTTGCGCGTTAGCCACTTTTTCCGCAAGTTTTTCTCTCCGCTAGTTCTTTTGTTTTATGCATCTTGTGATTCAGCTTTTTCTACTTGAACTCGGGTTAAGTTCTCTGCCCTGCAATTTTCTCGTTTCGCGCTATTCGTCTCGCGCCTTCAGCCGACAGCTTGTCTCTTCGAAAATGTTCTCGCTACTCGTCAATCTATTTCCTCTGAGTTTATTAGTGATTTCATTGATCAACTTTTTTCTCTCTCAGCCCTTCCGTTGTCCTGATCGTTTTGATTGACATATCGTTCCATTGACATAACTTCATCTACTAAAGACTTCACATCGCTCACTAACACGTTCTAAGAAAACTCTAGACGTTAAATGTAAAGTGAAATCAGTTGTAATTCGAATTAAATTTTCATCTAAATCTAAAGCTTTGTTTAATTTCTGCACTGATTTGGATTTGGGAAGCGAAAGTTAGAGCGAGTTTTAGATCTATATGAACATGTCGCTCTGAACATTCCTTCGCAATTTGCTTTTTGATTAACAAACATCTGCGTAACAGTTCCCTGCTACCCTAATTACGTCAAATTTGAATCTGATTAGTTGTTTACTTTACGTTTACCATATTCCCGGACATTGATCTAAAGAGAATTGTAGACACTTTTTGCACGACATGGGTGTCTGTTCTTTCAACAATTAGTTGAAATTATTTAAATTTCTTTAGCCTAACACACGCATAAGCCCCAGCACTGTTATGAAGTCTTTCTCTATTTGCTTAGCACATAAATGATTGATTTGTTTATTATTGAGTTTTGTCAGTAAGCAAATACCGAAGTACAAGCCATTGTGCAAACTAAAAAAAAAAAAAAATAATAATAAAAAAATTTCGATGTGGTTTACAAGAAATCTTCAAATTACTTGCACACAATACTACGCAATATATTATGGAGATGATGGACGGGGGAACTCACAAGGGAATAAGAAAATTAAATTAAATGCTTATGAGTGTGCGAGATAGGTGTTCATCAACATCCAATGCAAAGGGTTTGTGAGTTCTTCGCAAATACTTGTAACGCATCGAAATGTGTGTGAAATAAATGAAAGTCGATGAAAACCATGTAAGACTGACTGACTAGAGTTACGAGAGAAATTAAGAAATATTAAGCGTCATATTGGTCGGGGTGGCTGGCCGTATGACCATCAGCCAATCTCTTGAAAAATTTTGTGTAGGCTAACAATTTCACATTCGAATGCGCTTGAGTGGCATGAGTTCAAGTTCAAAACTCAATTCAAAATTCCGTTACAACTATTGGGCCTTTGGTAGTATGCCTCATGTTATTATTTGTGGTGCTTGGTTGTGTTATGTTAAATCTCTTGACTTGTTATAGGCTAAGCTTGAATCTCGTAACATGTTTGTCCGTGAAAGATTCATAAGAAGTCGACATGAAAATTAAACTTTGAGACTCTTACGCTTACATAGGTTGTTGCAGTGTCACGCCTGTCATGTACAGACGTTTGACGAAAAACATTTTTATTAATTATAGAAAACTTTTTCGGAAACGCTAGTGCTGGGTGCAACAAAATTCGGCTTAAGCTAAATACAATTTTCTTCTTAGATACGTATTTCAATGGGCGAGTATGTGAGAGAGGGACTTATATATATGTTACTACTGTGGCTAAGCAAACAGATTATTTTCATAAATTACGTTTATTAATTTTGCTTAAGATGACAGTTTACCGATAATGAAAAGAAAAGAAAGATTTCAAAGGAATTTTATTTTAATATAAATTTTTCTTTTTAATTTTCAATATGCTTTGAAAAATACACGAACATGTGAATGCTTGCACAAAGCTTTTGCTAACCATTCAGGGATAACAAGTTTCGTTTCGTTTTTTTTTTTTTTTTTTTTTTTTTTTTTTTTTTTTTTTTTTTTTTTTT